>JABFFI010000663.1:0-99972 GCA_013623725.1 Fusarium robinianum | reverse complement strand
CCCCATTCTACCACCATCACCGAACAAATAACCCCTCTATCAAGATGCCCCCTCCGAATATAGGTATAAAAATGGTGGGAGCTGCCTCTTTTCCACACACACACACACACGCACTACACACACGCACACTGCGCCAAACAAGGAGCAAGCAAAAACGACAGATAACCCCCAGACGACGGAACAGACGAAGCGAAACCCGCGAAACAAATGTCAAGAAGCTGGCTCCCCATCCCTTTGCGAAATCGCCATTTTCTGCCCAAAGAAACGCAGACCCAAGAAGCACAGGGGAGGCAGAAAGAGAAGAGCAAGCGAGATAGAGTGACCCTTCCCTGGTAAATGCGATGTGTGCCGTGACACGCAGGATATGTGTGTAAGCGTATGTGTGATACGCAGCCAGCGAAGAAAAGGAGTAGAAGAATGGAAGACCATGGTGACCCGAGCCTATTAGTTGGGCACCACCACTAGGTTGTTGGTAAAAAAAATCGTAGTTGACAAAAAGGTATCGGGTTGTTGAAGGAGAAGGAGAGAGGGTCGGTCATGGTGGTAGAAACAACTAGGCCTTTGCAGCCGCCGCGGCCTTCGAGGTCGGCTTTGCTGCAGCATTCTTTTCGACCTGCACACGTTTCGCATCCCGCTGCTCGAGGCTTTCGTTGGCACGCTTCTTGTCCTTCTCCTTCTCGCGGGATGCCGCTTCCTTGGCGTTGGCGGCCTTTCGTGCCTCACGATCTTTGCGCTCGTTTTCTTTGCGCAGGGCCTTGGACTCGAATTCATGCCAATCTCCGTCGATGTCGGACAGTCTGGAGAGCGATTGTTAGTCTATGCTTGCCGGTGAAGACTTGGGGGGTAGAAGGAGGGGAGGGTACTGACTCTATCGCTTGCCTTGGCTGGGGCTCCTCCGTGGTAAAGTAGGGATGTTGAAGTACCTCGGCAGCGCTGGGGCGCTTGGCGGGATCGTACTGGAACATGGCTGAAAGCAGATCAAAGGCAGCCGGCGTCACTTTGTCGCGGTACTTATCTGCGAAGACGTTCTTCCGCTTGGCGGTTGGGCGGAGTAGCTCGAACCATGCCATGTCCGTAAGCTGGGGCCAGCATCGTAGTGAAGGTGTCCCTAGGATGTTGTATATCTTTTCGAGCTGGCTGAGTTCGGTACCATCGCCGGTGAAGATGGCGTGCCGGGCGAATATCTCCACCATGACGCATGCCGCGCTCCAGACATCCACTGCGGCCGTGTACTTTGTCTCTCCGAGGAGGAGTTCTGGTGACCGGTACCAGATGGTGATGACCCGGTTGGTGTAGTCCAACTGATGACGTTTCGCGTAGAAACGGGCGAGACCGAAATCGGCGATCTTCAAGACGCCCTCATTGCTCACCAGAATATTGGCAGCCTTGATGTCTCTGTGAAGGACCCCTCTCGTGTGGAGGTAGTCTAAACCATCAAACATCTGCTTGGCCAGATGCTTCTTCTGGGCAGCGTCGAGCTTGTATGTAGGATGGTTCAGCAGACCAGTGAGATCGTGCGACAAGTACTCAAAGACCATGAAGCAGTCGTTCTTCTCAACCATGACCTCCTGCAAGTTGACGATGTTGATGTGCCGAAGTGATTGCAGAAGCTTGATCTCTCTAACGGCAGTGACTGGAAACCCATCGCGCTCACCTTCCATACGGATTCGCTTGAGGGCCACAGAGTCTTTGGTATACACGTTGAGACCTTTGAACACCTTGCCATAGGTGCCAGAGCCAATGACGGATTCGTTTCCTGGCTTCCTGAAGAAGACAGATTCCGAGTCTACCAAGTCTGTCGACAGGGTCGGCCGGGGTTTTGGCCGTTTCATAACCTTCTTGACCTTGCGCATCCGGGGTACTACCCTTGGGCCGTCTGGGGCGTTGCGGAAGTCATGCCTTGAGCGAGAGGAGGCGGGCTCCGTAGGGGCGCTTCGAGGCGGTTCTCGGTCGCGGTTGTCCTTGGGAGGCTCTCTTCGAGGAGCGGCGGTTAGTTTTTGGGAGATCTCTGGTTTGGGAGCGGCAACCGCTGGCTTCGACGACGCCTTGAAGGCGAAACTGAATTTGCCGGAAGACCCCGATTGGGATCCTGGGCCGGAGGGCGGTTGTCGATTCGGGGGGGGCATAGCATCCTCTTCCGCCTTGGCTTCTTGAACTGAGTCGTCCGCCCTCGAGTTTATCGAAGGACGGGAGTGTTCGTCGATATCCATCACATCATGATTGGCATCGCCGTTCTCAGCTGGTGGTCCTGTGTTGATGAATTGGCCATTGCTTGCATCGTCGTGATGGCTGCGAGGTGGTGGTCCTGAGTTCCAGTTCTTGAAACCCCCTCTCCCTCGACTCTGGAAAGACCCCCCTCGGAAGCCCCCTCCTCGGTAACCCCCGCGGTAGTTACTCTGTGAATATTGCTGCATAGGGCCAGTTGGAGCCGAGTACGGTGGCGAGCGAGTCGAGTTCTGATGATAATGTCCTGATGGACCGCTCGGTGGACCATGATGATTGCCATGAGAATATTGTCTATGGATGCGGTTAGAATAATATCAATACGTGACAGCTTCAGGAATACATACTGCTGTGGCGAGTATTGTTGACCGTTCCGTCCACGACGATTTGACCCATAGGGTGATTGCGTGGGCGAGTTTGAATAAGAGCCTCCCTGATGAGGAGATTGAGAGTAACCTCGTGGATCATTCCCGTACTGTGAGTTCTGGGGATACATGGGATTGTATCCTCCTCGGGGGGCTCCCCGGGAAGTCATATCCTCGTCGATATCAGACCTTGAAGAGTGGCGCCGATCAGGCGATCCTTCTCGGGACCTTCGCGGAGATCGTGGGGGTTGCCTATCCGAGGTTCGTTCACGCGTGTTGCTGGACGCAGCGTCTGGCTGATCCCCGCGTGACGGTGGTCGGTTTCGACGAGATGACGAGGGGCGATTCCCGGATGCAAGCGAGCGACTTCGTGACCTCGGACGGGGTTTGTCGGATCGAGGCCGAGGCTCTCGGTCAGCACGTCGCGAGCCACCGTCAGACTTGACTGTTGATCGGGACCTGGAACGGCGTCTGGAACGGGCTGATGCGTCTGCGGGGCGTGATGGTGATTTTGGAGAGCGTGGATGGCGGCGGGGGGATGATTTGCGTCGTTCTCGAGAAGAGTGACGACCGTGTTTCCTCGAGGAGGATTCGGGGCTATAGTCCCTCGTCCTGGCCCGTGGACTCCGGTCTCTCCTCGATCTCTTGCGATGTGAGCTGGTTAACGAAGGGCTGCGGCTTCGATGCCGCTTCGTCGATGATGGGGAATCGCGGCCACGGTCTCGACTTCGACTTCGACTCCGACTGCGGCGGCGTGACCTGTCCTCGGGATCGCGATGGCGGTCCCTGTCCCTCCCAGCCCGATATCGAGGGATCAGGTCTTCGGCGTCTGCAGGGCGTCGCGACGGGTCAGTTGATGGATGCGCGGCGCGATCACGGCTACGGTCGCGGGAATGGCGGCGACGGCGACTGGAGCTGGACTCGGGCCTCGCTGAAGGGCGATGGCGGGCTCGGGGGTCCGAGGCGTGGCGAGGCTCCCGGGTTTCTCGAGGTTCGCGGGGAGATCCTGATCGCTGTGAGGACTTCACTCCTCGCTCATCACGAGCCCGTTCTCCTTGTTCATCTCGTCCCTGGTCGTCTCTCATGGCAGCATGTCGAGGTCGACGTGGAGGCTTAGATGCGTGCTCCATGACAAGACGGGTGGGTTTGAGTTTTTAGAAGGTACTCGCACGTTAAATCCCCGTACCTTAGCCGAGGCGCCAGGGATTGCCTCGCGACCCGCTGTGAGCGACCGTGCAGGGGGGGGAGGGGGGAGCGTGTGTGTGGTGTGCGTTGTTGCGGGGGGGACAAGAGCCGCGTTCTGTCCAGCCCGCCTGGGGGGGAAATGCCGTCTCGACTAAAACGAAATAGGAGGTTGAAGTGAGGAGAAAAAGTCGATGGGGGTTAGCAGTCGTCCCTAGAACTGTGAATTCCGTCCCTGGTTGCCCGATCGCTGGGTGCGGTGGCAGTTGGTCGTAGTTCACAACCGTAAAACCCACTGTTTGTTTGTTGGTTGATGCGATCATCTGCTTCGAGACCTGTGAATGGCCGACTCGTCATGAATATTGACGCCTTTCAGCCGCAATGTGCGTGAGTGGGAACCTTTGCGTGCGTGCACTTGCAGGCGGACTTTGCTTCCCAGTTGTCGGATCCCTCTTCTCGCCTGCGCCGTGTGCCGTGTGCCCTAGCCTTCTGCTCTCTCCAAGCCGAGTTGTGCAGAAGTCAAGTGTCTCAAGGCCCAGTCAGGTCGCGGTGGTAGGAATCAGGCTGGGTTATTCCCCCAACGGTTCCACCAGCAGAGGGCGACCACAACCTCATCGCTGGTTCAAGAGCAAGAGGTACTACATACGGATCCGTGAGGATGATTTACGACCATTCCTGCCCCTTCCCGTCCATCTCATCCTTCAGCAACTGACCGTTGAATTCCTGGTCTATGATGTGAACCAGGTTTGCGCATGTCAGTGATGCACGGGACGCCAGCCTGCACCTGGGGCCCCGAGAGCACTTTTTCGGTGCGTTTCTCGTGGTGCCCAAGGTCGGAGCAACAAGCACTGCCAATCCGGAACGAAGATCTGGTGGTGTACACCAAGGAGGTAGTTGACCTCTCTCTCCCATCCATAGGTGGGGGGACTTGCGGGCACCGAAGATTCCCTTTAAGTAGCGGAAATCGAGCCGTTTCCATCGTGATCTTGAACCGAGCTCACTTCTCCTCGTCAAGTGGTCCCAAATATCCTCCAAGTCATGTTGGCTGCCATGTTGGCTGCCAGTGTGGATGGTTGGTCAGCATGACCTGCTGCTAGCATCCATCTAGGAACAGCCGTCGTCAAGGACATGGAGCGCTGGTTCTCCGAGCCGCGGAACGTCGCATTTGACGGGAACGAGTCTTTCCCGTCCAGAAAGACTATAGCCATCAAAAGTCCTGCTAGGTTAGGGGAACAGCGTTGAGCGGCTGATGCAGGCAGGCCATTCTCGGCTGATCTGCCGCGACTTCCCAAATCCCGCCCAAATATGGCCTCATCTGAAACGAGCGACTAGTATCTGGCCTTTCCTTTCCCTTGGTCACAGAAGCGACCGACGTAGGTAGCGAAGCGCTGGTAGAAGAGTGTCGATGAGGGGCATTTTATATCTGTCGATCGGAGTGGGTATCCAAATCCGGATGGCCGGAGAGTGACGGGTTCGGGGCGCCCATTTGGGAGGTGGTAATCATCGCATTGTTGGGCGCGAGCTTGTAGTCAAGGCGAGGTGTTTCTCAAATCCGATACGGCTTCACCGTGCCGTATGGCGCCCTTTTTTGAGTGCGGGCCATGATTCCGTGTCACAGGTGCTGGGTTGGAGGCATGGCATTTTGATGAGGGATTGTATGCAGGAGGGCTGTTCCATTCCGGTTGTGGGAATCTGCGAGTGTGTCGTGAAGAACCGAAAATGCAAGCCATCACGTGATTAATGGAGCAGGGCACGTGGGGGCAGCCTTGTACTTTTTTGGGACGCCACTGTCAGAACCTTACCTGCACGATGTTCGAGCTGAATTCCAGGCTCTATGTGCTGTGCACGGAGTACATTGTGAGGAATATCTACCTACCCACCTTAGGTAGTGTACCTAAGGTAGTCTCTGAACATTCCACACCTTTCCTTCGTACAGATAGATGTAGTACCACTTCGTACATGAATTCATTTTTTTTTTCATTTCACCCCTTTTCAGGACACTCGTAATTCGTTCTTGATTACGTGATAGCTATGAATATCCTGATTGGTCCGTAGCGCCAAGCAACCAGATAGTGCCTCGGCTCATCAACCTGAAGACCCACCCGCCGAGGCATCGTAACTAGAATCTCGGAACTGTCCTGAAGTCTGGTACGTTGTGCATCAAGCAGCCCTGACGCGACAAAAAAGCTCCAGACCCCTTCCCGCGTCCTTCTTGATTCGAAAAAGGGGGGTTCCCTAACCCTTCTGAGACAGGAATCTCGGCCCTTCGCCTCGGGTTGCGTGATCCTTGACACAGCAAACAACAATTGGATTGGTCTCTGTTGTGCCATGCAAGCAGTGTCACGGATCGTGGGTGTTGCGGGCTCTCGGTGGCCAGGACCCGCCACCCCGTGTAAACTATCCCGGTCTCTCCGGAGGAGGGGCGATTTGGTCAAGCTATTAATACTAATGCTGTCCGTTGCTCTTGGGATGTACGGGCTACCGTTGAGACGCCTGTCCCCAATCCTCTCCGCCCTCTTCCGGATTCGCTACCTTGCCCCCAGCTTCAACTTGTCAGGGTTTGTATTGAAACAGCGGCACCTCCACCAGCAACACAGCCGTACCCTTCATACTCGGCGTCGTCACATAATGGAGTGGTTTGGCAGAGCAGAGATCGACTTCACCCACGCGTCGTCCCCCCTTCCACTGCGGGAGAAAGATGGCCAAGAGACGGATCTCCTCAAGATCTGTGAGCAGTCGACTCCCCCATGCCAACTGAACCCGCTGCTCTTCAATGGTCACTTGCAGACCCTGTGGACGGCGACGAGACCCCCCGGTCCGAAGGTCTGGTATAAGCGCAAGGTCTTTGACGCAGACCACAAGACCTACAGGGGCACTTTTGCCGTTGACTTCGTTGTCCCGCCGTTTGAGGAGCAGGATCCTACTCTGGGACGGCGAACTCTGTACTACACAGAGGAGGAGCTTGAGAACCTGGGCTCGGATGATACCAAGCCCATGCTGGTGGTGATGCACGGTCTGTCAGGGGGTTCTCACGAGATTTACCTGCGGCACACAATTGCGCCATTGATCGGGGAGGGAGGATGGGAAGTTTGCGTCGTGAATTCGCGAGGGTGTGCGCGGAGCAAGATCACCAGCGGTGTGATGTACAATGCGCGGGCGACTTGGGATATCCGACAGGTGAGACGGCCGTTGAGCTGATACGCGACTCTGGCTAACATGAAGAGCAGACTGTGAAATGGCTTCATGAAAAGTTCCCAAATCGACCCTTGTTCGGAATTGGATTCTCGCTTGGCGCAAACATGATGACCAACGTGAGTTACCGGAGAGAACATTAACGACTGTCCTAGCCATGCTCACAATGTCTACAGTACTGCGGCGAGGAGGGCGCCGACTGTCTCTTCAAAGCCGCCGTCGTGTGCTCAAACCCGTTCAACCTCGAGGTCTCTAGTAAGGTTCTCCAGGGCCGCTATATTGGGAGGGAGCTGTATCTTCGTGTCATGGGGAGTGAGTTTGTTCCACGTCCTAGCCTTTCGAGGGCTCGAGCTGACCCCGAGATATAGCTGCTTTGAAGGAGTTGGCTCAAAACAACCGAGAGGCGCTGGAGAAGCACAGCAAGATTGATGTCAAGGCCGTGATGGGTATTACGTACCTGAACGAGTTTGATCGCCTGGTTCAGTATGTCTGCCGAATCGAGTGCGAGTTGAATGATACTGACAGGTCCTTTCAGGTGCCCGAGTTGGGGATACCCTACCGAGTATGCCTACTATCGCGATGCTTCATCGTCGGATTCGATTTTGTCCATCCGTATCCCCTTTTTGGCTGTCAACTCGATTGATGACCCCGTAAGCCTGATATGACTTGTGCCCCCGAAGCTTCCTCGATCTAATTCCGCTGCAGATTGCCGTCAAGGAAGCCCTTCCCTTCGAAGAGTTTAAGCAGAACCCCAACACCGTCCTGCTAACCACTAGCCTGGGCGGACACCTTTGCTGGTTCGAGGTTGGCGGTGGTCGGTGGTTCACGCGGCCAGTATGTTTCAACTCGTACCATATTATCGATGGATACCTATGCTAATTCTTTTAGGTTACCAACTTCCTGAACCACCTGGCTTTCAAGGTCGACCACGACAGCATCAACCCTCACGACAGCGTTGCTGAGGATTGGTTGGCCGAGGAGGGACATGGCTATAGCCCTATGCGGCGCAAGATGGTAGTTCATGATGATTAGGGGGTTGTGATGCTATCTTCTGAGAATCTACGGAGTGAAGGCTGCCAAGAGAAGGCATGTGTAATACATAAATATTGTGGACAGGGTCACGGATAGGATGATAGATGGTTTGGATAATAGGTCTGCCAGAAACAAGACTTTTGGATATTTCTACCAACATGTCGAGCTGTGCCCCCTGAGAACAGCCATGATTCAGATTTCATCTCACGAGCCTCGTACTCCCACCACCCCCCAAAGTCAACAGACATGGGCCATCTTCGAGCCGTATTGCCAAAAACTCCAAGCGCCAAACAATGCATGCAATTGGACCTTTCGCTCCTTTTTCCTTTTTCTGCCGTCCCTCTCTTTTTGCGACCCCTCGAATCCCCCTTATGCGAACGATACCCGCTTCTTCGACCTGGTGGCCTTGGTGCCGGTGCTCGACACCTCCTTGAGGCTCTCTTCGTCGCCGGCGCTCCTGCGCTTGCGCTTCTTTCGCAGGGAGTTCTTGGTGTCTTCCATCACATCTTTGCGCTCCTGCTCCTTCTTCTCGGCTTCGACCTTGCGCGCCTCGCGGATTTCTTCCATTTGGCGCGCCTTGATCATCTTGGATTCGATCTGGCCGTTCTTCTCTGCCTGGACGAGGGAGAGGATGGTGCTCATGGATTCCTAGAAACAAGAGAAGCAAGTGTTAGAGAGCAATTACCTCAGAACTCGATAGCGCGGCGGTTGTACATACCCTGTCGTCTACAAAGACCTTTCCCTTCTTCTTGCCCTTGGGCTTCACAACGCCAATCGGAGTAATAGTGTTCAACTTGGGGATGCCCAGCTCCTCCTCCGTGTAGGACCGCTTCTTAGGGTTCTTGAGCTTCTTCAGCAGCGCAGCGCGTCCCTTGTCCTTGATCTCCTTGGACGGCGGGGCGCCCTTCTGCTTGCGCGCCTTGACGATGCCATCTTGCGGGGCGCGCTTGGAGGCCTTGCTGGAGGCGATTCCAGACTTGGCGGCCGCGTGCTTGTTCTTGATGGTGCGCGTTCTCGTGGGTGCCATTGCGACGGGTAGAAACCTTGTTGTGTTGGTGGTTGGGTGGTGTTTCTTTTCTTTCTTCGCGATGCCCGGTGGAGGCTGGGCGGAATGGATGCGAAGTTCTGGGGATGGATGTATTTTTTTTTCTCGGGAGGTTCGCGATAAGGATGCGATAAGGAAGAGGGAGCGGGGCCGGAGTGGCTGGGGAGGGAAGTGGATGTGTGGCTGTGGCCTGGGCAGTTCCTGCATGTCGAGACATGTACATGTCATGCCTGTCTCTCGCTCACATTTTTTTGTAGTTGGAGATTTCTTTTTCGGAAAATATCTTGCTGTACGTCTGAGACTCTGTAGTAAGCCTTTTTCATTTTCAACGTCAGTTCTAGCTTGCAAGTTCAGGTTTGAGGAGATATTCTCATGGTTACGCTGCACCAACTCCGTGGATCGTAGCTGGCTAGGCCATTCTGAGGACAGTCGGCATTCAATCTTGCTTGTTGTCAAAGCCAGCTTCACTTTTATGCTCCCTCTGCTCGGAAATTATTCCCCGTTTCCTCGGTCCAAAGCCTGATAATTATGTATTGCTTAGTTTCGAATTTCGGGCTTCACTGGCCAATGTTGTCCTCTCATGGCAACACTATCAACATGTCAAGTCTACCCCGTCTTCTCGGAGCCGGGTTGAACCGAGCCGCCCGAGTTGCCGTGTCTTGACCGTCCGTGCAATGGTCAGCATAGAAACCTGCCAAAAAGGATCCCCTAAATGCTTCCTTTTTGGCATTCTCGTCAGACAACATGGATACTCTAATAGAGATAAAGGAGGCGACCACGGCGTGACTGATATGACCATGCCATGTCGGTCGGAAATTGTGGGGGGAGAAACAATACCTAATCATGATCTTTCATGACTCCCGGCCGCTCCGTCAAACATCCTGGTCCCCAACACCACCGAAATACGTCACTCTGGGGTGGTTTGTCTTTCCTGTCGTCGTCGACTGGGATTAGGCGGAGAAGGGCAGCTGGCCCAGGGGTGCTTTGACATTCGGGTCTTTCAGAGCAACCATTTGCCGATGATAGTGTCTGGCATGGTTTACGGAGTAGTAAAGGGGAGAATAGATATGTACTTGAGATTCCTAAATTGATACTTGGTTTCGTAGAAAGAAGAGATAATTTGTCCATCGTCTACTGCGTACGTACGTACTTCGTAACTCTCGTGACACTTTGAGATTTTATGCATAATTTCTTTTTTTTTCTTTTCTTTCCAAAAACCCAGCAGCACATCAGATAGACAGACCAACGACGTGAATTTTGCCAAACTACCTGCCTGCCTAGAGATATAGACACATAATCTACCGGGAGGAAGGTCTCCTTTCAGAACCAGCACCGGGGCTTGTTGACACCCAGAATCAAGGATAGGGGAAAGACAGGCGAACGAATCGCAGCGCGAAGGGTCAATTTACAATGGAAGGCACCTCATAGCCTGCCTGCTCGCCTTTTACAGCGGGTTTAGTGGTCGTGATCCCAGCCTCCAGGGCCCGAGTAGGTTCGACGGAGGGGACCGTAGTGGAGTGAAGGGCTCCAACGGGGCTCCAGCTGCCTGTTCTCTCCCCCGCCGCCCTGAAAAACAGCCGCCAGTGTCATGGGAGCGGGTTCTCGGTACCTAGGTATTTATGCAGTACCCTCACGCACGTAACCCCCGCTAAAAGATACCCTCTATATACCACAGCGCTCAGAAGGCAGGTACGCGACTCGTCCGGTTTTTTTTTTTCTAGTACGCGGTCCCAGCGACAGAATTTCTTCCATCCAAAACTTCGACTCTTCCTCACTCCATCCAACGCCCCCCAAACCCAAAGAAATCTCCAAAAACACCAATTTATTCTCGTCTTCACTTCCAACCTCTACCAAACACCCGCTTCACAACCGCCGCCCGTCACCACAATCTATCCTCTACTCGAAACTCATCCACTACATCTATATCCGTATCCGACCTTCTCCTTCTCTGACGACATCAACCATCTCCCCGCTCGCCGCACCGAATTGCCCTGTTCTCTCTTCGATCCTCCCGCCATCCAGCGCTTCCACCCCTCCCTCACTCGCTTCCAGGCCACAGTCTACCTACCCACCACCAAAGACTGCATCGTCAACTCTTCACCTTTCACGCATAGAATACTCCCGACGTTCCGCACCTTTTCCCCGTTCGCTTCATCGATCTCCCACACGCTCATTTTCCGTTTTTGACCCTTGTCTCCATTTCGAGGCGTCTATTGGTGACGACTCCCCTCCCCGCCCTACATCAATTTCCAGCCAAAATCCGTTCCGTGAAGTCTTCATGGATAATCTATGGACCCGCCGCACAAAGTAAGTCCCTTCTCACCCAGACACAAATAACAGCTTAACCAATACCTCGTGTACCAGCTCCGGCAAGCTTTCTCTCTCAACCACCAGTCAAGGGCCCAACGGTGACTCTTTCAGTCGCAATGCTTCCTTTTCTAAGCGCCAAGGAGGCGACACACCTCAAGCCAAATCGAACCCCTTCAACAACCCGCCTGGAAGCGGCCTGGTGTCTCCCACCAGCGGTGCTTCCAGCGCCTTTGGCCTAGGTTCCGGGGCCTTTGCGTCCTTTGGTTCGGCCAAGACTCCTAAGACGTCCGCCAACCCCTTCGATTCGGCCATGGGTTCCGCCGTCACCAAGTCGGCTCAGTCGAAGGACTCAGGCAAGGTTATAGGGAAGGCGCCTAGCATGGCCTCTATCTCCGAGACTAAATCGGCGGCGTCGCAGGCTACTACCATAACCCACTCGCTGAAAGATGCGTGGACCTTTTGGTACCGGCCCCCGATCTCCAAAGCCCACGGTTTCATCGAGTACGAGCAGACCTTGCACGGTATCGGAAGTGCGCGAACGGCTGAGGAATTCTGGGATATCTACGCACATCTGAAGCGTCCATCCGCCCTCCCGGTTGTGTCGGACTATCACCTCTTCAAGAGGGACATTCGTCCTATCTGGGAGGATGATGTGAACAAAAAAGGTGGCAAGTGGGTGGTCCGAATCAAGAAGGGGATGGCTGACCGATACTGGGAGGACCTTGTCCTTTCACTTATCGGCGACCAATTTGGTGACGCTGGCGAGGATGTCTGCGGTGCCGTGCTTAGCATGCGGAACGGAGAAGACATCCTGAGTATCTGGACTCGAACGGATGGCGGTCGTGTGATCAAGATCCGGTAAGCATAGTCTGCCCTGGCAACTAACCCCCTCCCCCTTCCCCCTTTCTGCGACCTATTATACTAACGTCTCCCAAGTGAGACCATGAAGCATGTCCTCAACTTCCCGCCTAACACCAGGGTTGAGTTCAAGAGCCATGATTCGAGCATCCAACAGCGCACCGCCATCGAGGAACAACGCCGCGAAAAGGCTGGCCAGCACCATCACCACGACAAGCGCCACATCGGTGGTGGTTCGAAGCAACCACCGGAGCAATCTCAGTCGTAGAGATTCTGGGGTTGCCTTCTGTGACGATAACCCCCCCACGCACTTTTATGTACTGTATAATATACAGGGCTAGCCCATTTGGTTTTCCAGCCGCCAACCTCTGGTGTTTCTTGTTCGTTTTCTCCCTTTTTCTCCTTTCTTTTTTAGTTGCGCTTTTGAGAGGATCGCATCTTGTATGCGACCTCCATTCTCGGCTTTTTTATCAATTCCTTTTTTTTGCGCGCCCTGTTGCTTCGGGGGCTTTCCTCGTAACGCATTCATGAGGATCTTGGGGAGCGGGTGGTTGGTCGGGTGGTTGGTTGGTTGGTTTTTTTTTTTCTATTTTCTGTTTTTTTCCCTGGAACGGGATTGATATGAGGCATGGGATGGATACGAAAAGGGCAAGCGCTTGGTCTTGTGAAATGGACTTGATGTATTATACCTGCGTGCGGCTGTGCATGGCGCGGCCGGATGTGTCGTGAGGGCTGCAGATATCGAAGCAAAGCGAGCGGTTGCTTATGGCTCTTTTTATCTAGTAGAGTCTTTACAGACGGGAAAGAATAACAACCGCAAATTGGAAGGCGAGAAACGAGACATGACTTGGGGAATCATTAATACCGTGATGTTACATTTGTTTGATTTTGCTGCTCTATTATTATTATCACACGGCAGTCTCTCATGATGTCGTAGCCTTGCCCTTGCCCTTGTTTGGCTCTCTCCTCCTCTCCCATACTTGTAGATACGTCTCTCCGAGATATAGCAACTCGCTCTGCACCTTGTCGACGAACAGGTCCTGACACACGACCCAATCACCCGTCGCCCTGTCCTTGAGCTGGACCTTCCACGTCTTGCGCTCCTCCCCACTGTCGACGACATCCTCGCGCACGCGCACCGCCTCGTGAACCACATTGGCGACGAGGTCGTACCAGATGGGCTCGCCGGGGGGCCACTCGCGCGGGTTAGGCTCCACGTAGGGCGACATGTCGAGGTTGCGGGCGTCGAAGGTGACAATGGTGGGGTTGCGCTCCGAGACGAACTTGTTCTGCGAGAAGCGCTTGACGTGGAAGACGAGGTAGGGGGGGAGAGGGTGTAGGAGGCGGTAGCGCTTGCGCTGGGCGTGGTGTTCCTGGGCGCGTTGGCCGTCGTACTTGGTGAGGATGGTGGTGAGGGGGACTTGGGGGATGATGTTCTTCTCGAGCTCGTCCTGGAATAGGGGGGTGGAGGGGAGGTCGAGCGTGAGGAGGAGGAAGCGCACGACGTCGACCTTGACTTCGGCGGCTTCCTCGAAGCGGAGACGGTCACCGACGTCGGCGCGGGGGGTGATGGCCTGGGACTCGACCTTGAGCTTGCCCTGGAATGTGCGCTGGACCATGGAGCTCCCCGGGCGGGACTTGCTGCCGCCGAGGCCGAGGTGGAGGTTGTTGAGGAACCAGGAGAGGAACTCGACGGGGTCGGACTGCGCGGTGAGTGTGAAGCGCTTGGAGGAGCGGAGGGCGATCTCCTGGAGGAGCTCGTGGGGGGAGACGTGGGCCTTGAAAGCACGTGGGTTCCAGATCTTGCGGACGAGGATGCTGCACCGCTTGACGAGCTCCGACTTGTCCTTGAAGTCCTCGAGGAGGAGGTAGTTCCTCAACGGCGCGACATGCGAGAGGGCCTGCACGACGGCGTTGAAGTAGTCGTTCTCCTTGATGTTGTTCATACCGACGAACCCAGGTGTGTACTCCTTGCCCTCCAGCGTGAGGCTCGAGCGCGGCTCGCGATCCATCGCGATGACCTCCTTCTTCGAGTAGCGCGGGTCGGCGACGTACTTAATGTCTTCAAGGGCGCGACTCTTGACCTCGTAGCCCTCAGGCAGGACGTAGACGCGCTGGGACTCGAGGTTGATGAAGACGTGGTGGTCCTCGTCGAGGGAGTGGAAGTAGGCGTGGGATTTGGGACCGCGGCCCTGGAAGTACTTTCCGCAGACGAGGCAGGCGTAGACGTTCATGTTGGAGAGGGATACGGAACAGAGCTTCTCGAAATCAAAGTCGAGGACGTTGCGGTCGATGGTGTCGAGGTAGAGGTCGTCGTAGCCGTCAGTGGGCGCGGACTGTCGAAGCGGTGCTGGGGCGGCGACGTCGTCATCGCCAAAGTCATCGTCGTCTTCGTCGCCGCCATCCGCTACCCCCGAATCTCCATTCCTCTGGTCATTGCGAAGTCCGCTGTGTGTGCCATTCTCCTGGGGAGAGTCGATGTCTCCGACTCGAGATTTCTTGGACGCTGGTGACGCGATGTCTATCAGGTCGTCGAGGGCTTCGGAGGCCTGGCGCTTGGCCATTGTCGTGCGCAATATCGAGAGCTCTTTAGAGAGACAGAGAGAGGGAATGTGTTATTAGGCTAGGGGCGTGTTAATTGTCGTGCAGCTTGATTTGTGGTTTGGGTTGAAGTCGTTTTGAAATTTGAAGTCGCTGTTGAAGGCAGCAACAGAGAAGTACTTAGGTTGCCGGTTGAAAGTGGAGCTCCAAGGTTACAGGCATGTCGTTGGTACCTGGATCAAGCGCAACCCCAAATCATCTGCCCTCCACTCATGACACCCGCCATCGTCCTCTCGCATAAATACATAGATTATATTGAATTGTTCAAGGTAAAAGTAAAAGTTCGGAGATAAAATTTTTCTTCATTACCTTGATACTTTGTTTCTTATCGTCCTTGACCTTTCTTTTTTCAGCTACTGAGATGGAAGCCTCGAGACACTTGGCATGAGAGTTACTGGTTGTTTGATAGCTGGCAACTGGCCTCAAGAACTAGAAGAAACCATCGCTTCAATGCTCAACACGTTTAGTCTAGACCTTGCATAAGTCCTCTGGTCATGAAAAAGAAGCAAATGTTTTCTCTATATCCTTTATGCTACGCGCAACTCCGTATACAAACAATAACAGTCTCGACATCACCTATCCAGCCATGACAACATCCACCTGGCCATCAGCCACTTCCTTCATCAACACATCTTCGTCCAACGCCGGTGCAAGGTTATCCATCTCCTGCAGGGTATATTCCACCAAGTAGCTCTCATCCACCAGCTCCTCCGTCCGCTTGTAGTGTCTCTCCGTGTAGATTCGAATGGCATGCAGAACCTCCTTCAAGCTCTGCTGCCCCTTGGCTCCCTTGACAGAGAGGTTTGAAAACTTGGACGCAGGATAGCTCCGGACGAGGGTCCAGAGGATTCTCTGCGCGACTGGTGCCGTTCGCGCATTGGTGTTCCAGTCCCGTAGTCTCAGGAGCAATAGGAAGATCTGCTCGTCGGAGAGGCTGCTAAGCACCTCGTCCACGGCTTTGACGCCAGAGAGGCTACCCTTTTCTGGGTTGCTTGTAGTGACGACCGAGCTGAACAGACTCAGAAGACGGCCCGGGTGGTTTAGCTGCAAGGCGAGGACGATGGCCTCCCGGTATGAACCTGCGTGGATGTGGTTCTCCAGCTCCTGCTCCTGCTCAATCATCTTCAGCGCAGCTTGGGATGCCGCAGCTTGTGTTTCAGACGAGGTATCCTTCCAGAACGTCACAGTCGAGTCTCCGCTGCCGGAAACGATGGTGTTGTTCTTCGGATGGACAGCCACAGCCCAGACTCGGTCCTCATGATTATCGAGAGTGCACTCCGTCTCTCCAGAGTTGGCATCCCAGACCTTGACAAGGCCGTCACCGCCGGCGCTGGCGAACTGCACCCGCTTCTTGGCCTGGTCCTGTCCCGAAGACATGTTCAGCCATGCAACCTTCAGTACACTGTTTGAGTGCCCCTCAAAAGTCCTGACACAAGTGTAGTCAGAGAGACTCCACAGTTTGATCGTCTTATCACCACTACCGGTGAGGATGACGCCTTTGCCTGTAACGGGACCATCCTCGCCTTGGAGAGCTGGCATCTGGGCCGGAGAGAATTGCACAGTCCAGACACCTCGCCTGTGGCCTCGGAGGATACCCTGAACCTCACCCTCCGCTACTGACCAGATTTTTACCGTCTTATCCTGAGATGCGGACGCAAAGAGTTGGCTGGAATACTGAACATTGATGGCGTTGATATCCTTTTCATGTGCCTTCCGTGTGAAGAGAGCCCGGGAGCCGCTCTTCTGTCCCTTTTGCTGGGCCGTTCGAGGAATGTCCCACTTCTTCACTGTCTGATCCTGCGAACCAGTGATGAGGAAGGCTGGAGGGTGGTTGAGGGGATCGGATCGACCAGGGGACGACTCTGGCGGGATGGCCTTGGGTAGAGCAACGGCGCCCAGTGATTCAGCGTGGCCAGAAAAGGTAGCCCAGCAGGTGTATGAGTCGTTGGCTGGGTCGACCCGCCACAGCCTGGCAGTGTTGTCCTTCGCACCAGTGGCAATCCAGTGGCCCGACCAGTCCACATCAAGCGAGATGACAATGTCGTCGTGACCCTTTAGGAGGGCAACATCCTGGCCGAAATAGGGCGTAGAGTTCTTGGTCCAGGCATCTTCTTGGTTCTGGCTTGCGGCCTCAGCGACAGAGACGAGTCTTACATCTTCAGAGTTGGTGGCTAGTGCGACCAGAGAATGGTCCGGTAATAGGTATCCGAGGTCGATGATGTCGTCGTGTGTTCCGGAGATCCGTCGGAATGGCATCAGCGATGATAGAGATGAGGCGTCGGCCTTGGTCGGTGCCTGATACAAGGCTAGGGTGTGGTCAACCTGAACACAAAGGATGAAGGGAAGGCCTGGGCGGTAGATGCTCGATACGATGCCTTCCTCCTCGCTCTTGGCGGCCTGTTGTGGTGAGACTTCGCGTCCAGTATCGGTATCCCAGATTCGAAGGCAACCGTTCGCCCCAGCTGAGTAGGTAAGCTCTCCGTTATCAATAAACCCGGCCGCCTCGACAAGTTCAAGGCAGGGCACGATTTTCCGGATCTTCCACGACTTGGTATCCCACCAAATCAAGGTCTTGTCCCTGCCGGCAGTGACCAGGGCGTGTTGTTCTGGGGAATAGTCGAGGCCTTGGACGTCGGACACGTGCGATTCCAGGTTGGCGATGCAGCTGCGCTTGTGCAAGTCCCAGATTCGTACCTTGCCATCCTGGCTACCAGAAGCAAGTCTGAAGTTGATTCCAGCTGCGGTGTCCTCCTCTTCCTCATCGTCATGATCATCCCGACGCTTGTTCGGCTTCCCCTTGCGCAACTGGGTGGCTTCTTTTGAGCGCGCGGCAACCTCGAAAAAGTGCAGTGCTGATACCAGAACCGAAGGTCCACGGAAAGTGTGAGTGACATATCCTGCAGCGATATCCCAGACTTTGATGGTTCCGTCTGTCCCTCCAGTGGCAAGCAGGGTGCTGGTGCGGTCAACAGCCAGGACAACAACAGGGGTTCCATGGGGCTTCAGCGTTCTGACGAGGGAGGTCTCGATGGTTCCATCTTCTTGCGACCGCTTCAGTGCAAAGATTCTCATCGACAAAGACCGAGAACAAATGATGAGATGGGACCCAGACGGCGTCACTGTGAGAGGTTAGTGTTGAAGAGAGACCAAAGAGTATCTTTCACCCACAAGTCAGTGTAGAAATGAGCTCGCCATCCTATAGAGTGTCAGATTTTTTGTGTCATGATAGTCAGGCTTTGGGGTTCTTACACCCTCAATCTCGGCCAGATGCTTCCCGTTGGATGGGTCAGTCAGGACTGCATCCTCTCCTAGGACAGTCGCGAGAATCCGGGCTCCATTGTCGAGCGCGACAGAACCACCTGTGAAAATGGGTCGAATGACATGATTCACATCAAAAGTCGTTTTAAAAGGCTGTTTATTTGCCATTGTGGTGTTGCTGGTGGAAGATGAAGAAGACGATAAGATGGTGATGGAAGCAGTCGCGACTCAATCCTCATGGCAGTCTTCTAGATTTTTTTTTGGTCGTAAAAGGCAACGGGCCTGGTGATTGGTGGGTGTTGAGATTAGATAAGCCATGAGAGGTGAGATTGCTCAGCCACGTCATGAAGCCACACTTCCAAGGTTGGCTGGAGCTGGATCCACTTGGGACGACCTGACTTGAACCCTTCCAACACCATCCCGTCGTTCATCATCGAATCTCGTTGTGACTTCTGTATGTATTGCAAACATCAGGCTCGCGGCTGATAAGCTGCATAATATCTTCATTATGGGAATGCAAGGTCCTTTGACCGCCCAAGCGCTGGTGAGATACACCTCTCCAACAACCAATCATGAAGCAATTCACTGACGAAGGCATCATAAAAGGGCAGGTCTCCCTACGACCCAGAGGTCGAATGGGATGTGGACACTAATCCTGCGAGTGAGTACAATGGGCAGCCCGCACAACAATACGATCACAGGGGTCGTCCGGTGAATCTAGAAACCAAGAGGATCAACCGCGATATCATCCGATCTCACAATGAAGTGATGCTCGTTATTGGTGTTGCCGAACAGGAACATCCAAATGCCGGCACCCAGTTCGAAGAGGAGGGTCGGCGTTTGGCGTATGAGGACGATATGGGCGTTAGACTCGCCTCATCAGCACATAGATGCGTGGAAGCCGTCGGCGTGTTTGGCCTTCACGGTCTCAGGCAGAGAATCCTGGTTAGTCCTGAGCAAACGGTCCTTGGAGGATGACGACGCCTGCTAACCCTAGCAGATCTATAAGCAGTACTCACGGATTCCCTTTTGGGATCTATATCAAGCGGCCAGGAAGGAATTTTCTTTCTCTCGGGACGTTATGCCTGGGGTTCCCGCCAGTTTCTTCATGAACTACACCGAACGCAAGCTCGCAACGCTGTGGTTTGGGAGGCCAGATCGGATGTTTGCACGCAGATTGTGAGTTTGGCCCTACGAAATACTCGGATGGCGCGCTCTTGGCTAACATGTGAAAGTGTGCACGAAATATGGGCATATGTCCGAGTCCACTTAGAGCTCTACGTTGCCCTCCAACGGTTGGGCATCATCTCGAGCGATAATTGGCTGCCACGGCTGTCCTTCTTTATCCCTTTCACAAGCGAATCACCGATCCCTAGCCCTCCGTTTCCGGCAGACTTTACTCCCCAGTCTCTGCTCCAATGGTTTGGGGGTCTTCTCATCTCGGCAACTCCTTTCTTTTTCTGGGTTATGACACAAAGAGTAGCCCGTGACTGGAGACCCCATGTTTGGGCATCTATATTTAAGAAACTGCCAAATACTGGCTTCTCGACGAGGCGCCTGCCACCACCACCACCACCTCCTCCTCCTCCGCCGCCGCCGCCCCCTGCCGCGACTTCGGAGCCCTCCCGCGACAGAAATAGATCTGAGCAGTCCCAGCACGGGGATGCAACTGATGAGGCTTCCCCTCTTGGAGCCGTGGATGGCCAAGTGCCGAACGAAGCGGGCCCCGTCGAGGCAACTCGGCGGCAAAGCACCTTCTCAGCTCGCGGGGATGATTACGCTAGTGACGAGGAAGACAACGAGGGTGTCAGTGCCACCTTGATCAGCTTCGATGTCGAGGCTACAGACTCGACCGATGCGGCCCCCGGACTATGGTCAGCAGAGTTGAGGCCAAGTCAGGCCGATAGTCGCCTCACAATGGGCGCCCAGCCTGTGTATCTAGACACGATGCTGACGCAACTTCCCCCCTTGATAGCTTCCCACATATTCACAGACGCCGCCATGAGGCTTCTGATGGGCCCTTACGAAGCCACGGCCCTTCGCTTCGTAGCGCGGACGTTTCAACAAAGACTTGGGCTGTCCTACCACGGCATCTACAAGGTCAATTTCTTGAGCGGCCTCAACCTGATAGGAGTCGCCAATTTCCTGGGCGCTGAGTTCCTTCATTTCCTTCTCTCGGCAGAGATTTGGGCAACTTTTACTTGTGCGGCGCAGTACTTTCATTCTACAGTCGATGAACAGCAACAACAGAATAGCCAGAATGGCCAGACAGGGCCGCTCACCAATGGTACAACATGACGCAGGGAGGGCCCTGGTGTATCTACTACATAAACAGGCCCCGTTGGATCAAGTTTCGTTAGCTCATTAGTCAAGCTTTGTGAATCCAGCTGGGCTGTTCAAACTCGATTGCGCGGTTTGGAAAGGCCAAGATAATAACTATTTAGTAAAACAACGTTAATAAGACGATATGTATAGCCTAAGTACATGTATATATATTACAACCTTCAGCCCAAAATAGTTGGAACATGGAGGGAATACTTGGTTCTTGACGTGATTTTACATATAAAACACGTCGATCAGCATTTATCACCCTTGATATGATGTGTCACGTATCGAGTCTCAAAAGATATCCACAGAGACGTAGTACGAAGAATGATACACACGGTGGGATGAGGCTATCGACACGTTAGTTTCTGGATGTAGTTGGCGGCTGCCGACCTGAACCACAGGCTCGGCGCTAGACCCAAACGCCACTCTTGCACTTGATTGTACTCAATGCCCATTGACTTGCGCTTATTAGAATCGCGTTTCAGATAGATCGAATCTGATATTCACTTTCAGATAGCCGCGCATTCCCGCACTTGCATAGCCGAGACGCAAGCACTCATCCGCGCGTCTCCAGCTAACGCAACCGCTCAACCAACACAACGCCCAGACAACTAACACAGGTCTTAACCCATGATCCCAGTCACGGCCCGTGACGCCCGCAGAGGTAGGCTCCGACACAGCACGCCGCCTGACTTCGTGCCCGACCTTGAGGCTCAAAGTGCAAAACATCTCGGCTGTGCTAGCCCATGCCATGCAGTGTCTGTGTGCAGAACGACATATGATTTGCAGTAGCTCAGATGACCTCGGCAGCCATGTGGCACTCCCCACCTCCAGACGGGTCGGTCCGCTGCCAAAGACCGCGACACACGGGGTACATCGTCGAGACATTCGGCCATGGCCGTTCATGTCTTGGAGATGCAGACAGCGATCTTCTCTTCATTGGTCGCTGGGCCTCGCGAGTTACGCGATGATGTCGATTAGGCAACAAGACCCAACGGCCTCGTCCGCCTCCCGGCTTTGCTGGCTGAACACTCGACCTGATAGACCACTCAGGGGGCGATCTCCCTCGAAGAGGAGGGTGGGCGCAGCATCGCGAAGCCAGAACCAACACATCCATCATTCACCGCCCTTTGGGTTTTGAAGGCAGCCTCGTTCTGGGAATGCCCTCGCGGTGATGATGATGGGACCGGATTCGCTGGCGAAAACCCCTCAGCAGGAGGGCCTCATTTCTTGGATGGGAGAATGTGCAGCTCGTCGTGGATGGGTGAGATGGTTGGGTTGCTTGGTTGTTGGGCTGTGCTGGATAACCTGATGATGGCATCTCGGGTAATGACACGCTGCCTTCTCTGTGTCTGGGCGTGCAAGCCGTGCCGTGTAGAAGCGAGCTTCATCGGACTTGGTAGGCTATAGCTCTAATGACCGCCCCCAGGCAAACACCGCTAGTTGACCATCTTGGTTGCGCCAAAACAACATCTCGAAAGTGACGGCGTCCATTCCCTGTAAGCCAGGAAAAGGGGGACTGGTGATGCCCAGGGGTTGCCACAACCTCCTTTGTTGACCGACAGCCGCTGGCTCGCCTATCTCCCTAAAAGTGCCAGGTCTAGCTCTGCCAACGCGTAGAGATGCTGGTTGATGTTTGATGAGACAAGCCACCAACGCCAGTCAAGAAGGCAAGGGGAACGCGTCCCGCTGTGGGAGAAAAGCGCTGAAGTACTTCTGGAAGTGCTTCTGGAAGTGCTTATGAGAAGCACATTGAAGTGAGAAGGAGTACCAATCCGTCCTGTGAACGAGGTGATGAAGGATTTCGTCCTTGACGTGAGGCCGTGGTTTCCACTAGCTGGTGTGCACCTCACTCACCCAGGGCTCATCTCCAACGTTGCCAGCGCTGAATGCTTTCTAGACCCAGGAAGAGCAGGCCCCCAAAGGACCGGGAATGTTCGGCCATGCAATTCGGCCTAGAAAACTCCTCGGCCCACCGGAGCATTTTGGGACTTTGCGCTCCATAAGTGAGGACTCCAAAGGACAGGGTGGATGGTCTGCAATAATTCATTCTTCTCGTCGAGCAGTTGGCCTTTTTGTCTCCATGTCTCTCCAGTGCGAACGTCCAGAGGAATAAGTCAGAATGAAACGCCAATCCCGATTGGCTACCGGGCCCCCCACGGCACAGCGTCGATAGAGGCAGGTTGCTGCGATATTTCCAAGGCCTGACACCAAGTATGCAGGGCTTGCACGAGCCGGTCTGCTGTGATTAGGGAACTTGGAAACCAGGCCCCTTCCTATCCGTTGTGCAGGGTAATGTGACTCGTATATAAGCGGCTCGTTCACCCCCCTCACAGACGACGACTGACCGACGTCAACTCTCTGCTCATCACGGATTCCGGCCTGACGATACCCGCGTCTATTGATCGTGGTGTGATTAGCCTCAGTTGATTCTGTACGTAGGTTTGATGCTCTACCTTGCTTACCTTTTTGTCCCATGATTCTTGGTCTTTCGCCGCTGACGATGAGCAGGTCCTGGGCCGCGTTTTTATTTTGTCGAAACAGGAGCCATCAAATCGACAACTCCTTCCGGGCGCCTTTCGCCTGTTGATATGAATGGCATGAGAGGATGTCGACTCTTGACTCGGAACAGGGAGTGGTTTAGCCCATAAGCCGCTCGCACGATGGACTCCTTGTCATTGACGGCAGCGCCCTGAAGGGAGGGGTCGGGAAGCGAAAGAAATCGTGCATCCATCCAAAACCCATGGAACCCAGCGAAGAAGGATTCGTTCGTGGATCTCTCATTTGCGTTCAAGTGCCGCAATGATGGAAGAAAAGTCTGATGAAAGAGGTAGAAGCACAAGGCTACCGACTAACTGACCTACCTACCTTACCTGGGTACCCAAGTCCTCCTCGTCGCCTTGGAAGGCAGCGGGCACCCCGCGAACCACCCGCCTCACCGACCTGACGGAAGGCGGTGAAGAAAAGATACCACAGATTACCTTATGCAACCACCTCACATTGCACCTTCCTGTTAACGCACGATTTTACCGAAATATTTACCTACCTACCTACATAGACACTTCTATAATGCTTTGCAGAAGCAATGAAGTGCTCGCACGAACCGCTCCGTCCATGCTCCGTCTCCTACCAACGAGATCAGGCTTGCTTCATCCGCCCTTGATTCTCGGTCTGGCAATTTCTGAAGCCCCGCGTTTTCGTGTCTGTGGGTTTTCAACTCCGAATCTCGCCAGTGGCGTTCGGGACCCCTGCCCACGCCCTCAAATCCGAGAGTCTCGGGGCATTCGAAGGCCACAACTACTCCTTCCCTGTCCAGTGCGGCTTTCGAGGATCCCTCGAGCTGCCATGCGATAGCAGATGAATCGAGGGGCTGGGGTAGAAAGTTGGGAGGCTGGTTGCTCACCCATTCGGCACCACAGCCGAATCCGCAAATTGGCCAAGCACATCGATCTGATGGGCGGAGACTTGATGAGGAGCCACTCGGGCCAGACCTACGTACCAGCTCAGAGGTTTGCCTCACTCTCCTCGACGGAGTGTCGAGATGGGTGAACCCTTGTGTTGTGGTTGCACGCTCCTTGAGTACTTCGACACAAGGACGACCGATCGTTTCATCCACCAGTCCTGTGAGGCCAAGCCCCAGGCAGGCCATGGGCCCTCTCGGCGTCCACTTGCCTTGTATCCCCTCCAAGAAGAACCTATCTACGGGGGTCAGATGACGAGCCACCCTATGCGAGATGGCAGATGCTTGTCACACACTGACACACATGGCTAAGGTCAATTGCTTCAGCACCCGAGCGAGCCCTGGGTCAACCTCAGGTTCTCTACGGACTACGAACCCCTCCTTTGCTTAGGTATTCTTGAAGCCGTCTTCTCCGCCCTTGTCCGCCTCGTCAGGGCAAGAAATCTTAGCTCGACTCCCGGCCCCCCCCGTTTTCGGGTCAAGGTAAGGGTTGTCACATCACAGTACTACCGTTCTCATCAGGGAAGCCATGTCAGGAGCACGACTCGGAAGACGTCAAGCATGAGGCTATCATGGAGGATGTCCGCAAAACAGATCCGCCACCAGATAGATGAGTCGAGGTGACGCATGTTAAAAGGATTCGTTGAGGCCTTGGGACTTGTATGGTGAAGTTTACTGCTTAAGGCAAGTAGGTACTAGGTAGGTAGGCAGTTGCAGTGGGTTAGCATCCGGAGGCAAGGTTGGCGCAACAATGGTACCTGCCTGCCCGTCCCCCCCAGACCAAGCATCTGTCTGTTGTCGTCCCTTCCATTCTGTCCTACCTACCTAGGTACCTACCTAGTAATAGACGCGAAAAGATTTTCCACCCTCCTTCCACCCCGCCCGTGATCCTTTGCCTGCCTAAAATCTCCGTGATCCCCTACTTTCATCAATCACTATCAAACTCCCAGTAACTCGACCCAATATTTTTCTCCTTCCCTTCCCGCTGCGACCCCTATTTCTTACTACGGGATCTCATCACGACCTTTACCCGTCCCAGCGCGACTGCGAGGTGATCGACACGAACCGCGCGGTCCGAAACACATTGTTTACATACCAAGGTACAATATTGCGACACTCCCCATCCACCGCGCCACGTATCACGACAGAATGCTCAGTCAAAATAGTTCACATTGTTCAATTCTCTCGTTGCACATGTCCCGATAAGCTTCCATCAAATCCACGCACATCGAACAAGGATAACAAAGCGTCTTCCCACCCAAGCGCATCCCCATTGCTTCTCGTCAGCCCGACGCGGCATACTCTCTCTCCCCTTCAAGAACATGTTTTGATCAGGGCAGCCATCACAGCGGCGTAAGTCAGAACGAAGAGAAGCTGTCGTACCATGTCAGGTACGACCACCTGAATCGATAGGCCGAATGCGAAGACGAAGACCAGATAGATTCCCACCGCAGCCGCTGGTGATGTCGCCATCAGCACTTGGACTGCCACCGGTAGTCCGAAAAAGACACCGACGATAGCAATCAAAAGACCCCGAGATATGAATTTGAAGATGCCCACGCCATAGTAGACATAGGTGTTGCCATCTATCTCCATCGTCTTCTCGATCAATCGAATCTAGAGTAAGTCAGCTCCCACCCAACCGGCGATATCTCAGCCAGCCGAACTCACAATAGCAGCTTTGCCATACTTGTACTGGGGGATTTCCATGGCCCACTGATCGATTGGATTTATGGCAGCCAGCAATGCCCAGTCGTCTCCTGGCTCACTGAGGAATCCCGACAGTCCAGCTGGCAGACAGACCTTGCTCCCCTCCTTCCAGTTCTGTAACCCCCTTCGGCTTGGGCTACCAAGGTCCTGAATCTGGCGCATCTGGAGGGCAATCCTGTCTTCAACGGCCATCAGCATCGAGCCTATCGATGAGAGCGAGAAAGGAGAAGACGCAATTGCTTACGATAGATGTCGAGGTGCTGGGCGACCGTTTGCGCCATCAGCCATACCTCATCGAAATCAGCGCCCGCCTCGATTTTCCGTGTTATCTCCTCCTCGAAATCATGGAGTTTTATCTCATATGGAAGCAATACTGTGGCTCCCAGGCGTGTGGAACGCCGGATAACCAGGTGCAACAGGTCCTCTTTTTGACGACTCGCAATCTGCAACAAACCCCTGAGGCCTTCGTCCCCATTAGCAACAAACCACATTTGAGAGGGGCGTGGACAATTGGCAGCGGCATACCTTGGGTGTCGGTATGGGCCTCGGGGTCCTCGGCTGTACCTGGGACGGGTCTTGTCAGACCAAGTGAGACTCTCGGGGTTCTTGTCGCATCTCTGTCGGTTATGTCCCGCTCCTCTGCCATTGCAGGCCAACGTCGTTGCCAAGACAATTTCTGGTAAACTAGAGGGGGAAGTGTCAACTTGGATGGTGGGTTCTCCGGGCGCGCTACCAGTCCGTTGCTCTGATGTCGGCAGCATCAAGTGAAGCGACGGCCTCTATTTATCTTATTCTTCCCAGCCGACATCTTCCACCGAAGCGCTCCAACGTCACCATGCGATTGATGTCGTTTGGCACATTGGGCTTGCTGCAAGCATAGCCACGGGGACCAGAACAAGACGGGACTTGTGTCCGACCCATCAGGCTCGAGCCAGACCGCCGAAATCCGACAGCAGCCTCAAGAAGAGCGTTTTAGGACGATCTGACGGAGCATATCGAATCAGAACCAGGCCTCCGGGGCTCGGTCGATTGCCTTGCAGGCCATTGTTGTCGCACAAGGAGGATGAACAAGACGGTGAAGTACCGTCCCGGTACCTCGTTGTACCGCGTACCATTCCATCGAATGGCCAAGGACGACTGCTCCACCCTGGGCTGTCTGGTCGCTTGCAGGCTGAGACCACGCGGCTACGGCGGCTCTTCTATTTGACTTCACATCGGTTTTGTTGGATTCTTCAACTACGAGGGGGACATTTATAGACCACGATTGCGACGGATTGAGCAAGCAAAGCTGGCGTGTATTGATCTAGCGATTTTTTCTTCCCCCAATCGTATATCCCAAGCGACTAGATCATCAGGTTGAACTGCCATGAACCACGGAGAGAGACGACGTGTGAGCCAACATAGGATGGCAAGCCGACCATCTGTTCAGCGTTAGCATCAGGGAACTGATTATGCATCACCGGGTGGGATGGCCTTCTCCGCATGTACCTGGTGTTGGTTGACTTCAATGTCAGCTCATAGTCAAGCTCGGGAAGCAGACTTGGAGTTCTCATCGTCGACAGGCTCCGGGGGCACATAGATGATGACGGGCATTGTGATTGCGAGTGGTATGCGATGAGCCCGATGGCTTCAGTGGGTTGTGAAGTTGAAAGGGAGAGTATGGATTATGTTTGATCGAGGATGAATGAGGTGATGATGTGAAGAGAAAAGTCAAGATTCTCTGGGTGATGCGCTTACTTATAGTCTGGAGAAAGGGAGCAGGCCGCCAAAGCCCTAGATGTATCTCGTCGACTAGCTTCTCGCGCTAAGATACCAGGCAGTGATTGACACCAGGGAACTAAAGTGAGCTGAATGGAAGAAGCTAAGGATTGTGAGATGTGATGACTCTTGTCGAACGCCCCCCGCCCCCTAACTGCCCGTTTCCCGTGTGTGGAGGAGCGCTCTGCACGTAGTTCTTCGGAGACTAGACCGTTTCTTTTCTCGCCATTATAAACCCGTCAGGGGTTTGGTAAATTACTTTGCAACTCTGGTAAGTACCCGGTGCTCGACGGTTTGCCATGCGCTGCGCGAAGCCTGCGTGAAGCCTGCGCCGAAACCTTCGCGACTCTTGATTTTCGCCTCCCGCTCAACGGCCCCCCATTTGCCCCCGTACCACCGCGATGAATGAGTGACCAAGGCGAAGCCACCAAGACGAAATCCAGGCGCCAAGACGTGTCTTCCTGCTTGACCGGGCGCAAAGCGGGCCGGAACGATGTCACCAAGGCACCCTTCAAGGATCGATTCTCCCGGGTCGTTTGAGAAAACGGGAGGCTGGTCTAGTCAGTGTGAGTCAGAACCACGAGGGGAGGCCGGTGTGCGAAAACACGCTATACTCCTACCTAGGTGTACAGTGCATGATCGGCGATGGTGAAGGCCCACTGGTCGCTGGTCGCTGGTGGTGAGAAGACCGTTCCCGAGACTCATGGCTGAACGCGAAACCGGTGTGTGGTCAACACAGGGGCAAATTAGAGGCAACTCCGTGGAGGGATTGGATATCCATCACTGATCTAGCTCCCTAATGCTAATGCTCGTCGCCAGTATCTATTTGGCGCCGACAGAATCTCCTGACCAACCCAGAATACCACTAAATCGCCTCCTTGTATTTTTTGTACGACGGAGCACTAGGGGGCTACTACACCCCCCTCCCGGTGACAAGCAACACTGTGCCAATTCAGCCAAGCATCTAGATTCTGAAATGCATGCCGAGAGGTCCTGAAATAGAGAATGTAGAGGGGGGAAAAGCAACGAGCCCAGCGCAAGGACGACACAGACTGTCATCGCCAACGTCTTGGCTGCAAGGGCCGTTTGGTCGTCTCGGTCAGCCTCATACGCCTCTATATGACTAGTCTCTGCACGTTGGGGCGGAAAGAGAAATGCCAACTGTGCGTGAAGCGGAGGGCATGTGTGTAAGTATTTATTCTTTTGTTGTTGAGCAGGGGTAGTGAGGGCTCAACACCCTAGATGAGAGTGCTCATTATGCAAACTGGACAAGTCAAGGAGCGTACAGTATTCCGTCGAAGACCATGGAGTACTCAGGTAGGCACGGGGGCCGTGTTGGTTTTTGCCATATACAGAACACCAAGGATGATGATGATTGTATCCATCCTTGATGCTGTAATTAAACAACCTACCCACTCCTTTCAGCTTCGGGGTTCAGAGTAGGCTCAACTAAAAGAGTGTTCCCGGCGGTCTGTGCGGAGTAATAGTAGTGCCTTCATACATATTGATTGACCTATCATCCCGACAAGTAAAATACTGGTCCCGCCTCGTGCAGCGTTGACACGATGACCGAGACGGAACATGCTGAAGCATGCAGTGCAATGTATCTAGGTAGTGCAACGTATTAGTGCAATGCATATAATGCAAGGTCAGTGTTTGTCTGTTCTCATCGGGTGCCTAGAGTGGATGGTTGTGTGCCACGGAGTGCTTTTGCTCCATTGGCTTACATCGCGGCACCTGGCGACAAATGAAGCACTTTGTATGCAACTAAAACATGGGGAAGGGGCCATCGTAAGATCAGCCGCAGGGATTCAACCCCAATGCCTTGCGGGTTCCGGAGCAGCCGAAGCCAAGGAACTGAGGCTACTTGCTTCGTAGATGATAGCATAAGCCTTGCATAAAAACAAGCACTAACAGGACGTGTGCGTGTGTGCTTGAGGCGCCCCCGGAGCTAAGCGCAGCGACGGGAGCCAGGGGCAACCCAACCTGATGGAAGGTACCTGGGGTATTTGGGTAGGTACTTCAAAGTACCTACTTGGGTACCAAGGCCACTTGATGGTGTTGGCTTTGGAGGCATCATCTAGGTATTAAGGGACCGGATATTTGACAGACCAGCTTGGTTGTTAGATAAACTAAATATAGGTCCCATGACACAACGTGGTGCGTGGGCTTCTGGGCAGGGGGAGGCACTGCATCGCGATTGAAGGCGCCGTTGAAGGCACTGTTGAAGGCATCGCCGTTGAAGCCATCGCGATATTACCGTTGAAGGCATTGATTTTATTGGTGGATGGGTTGCTGCGTCAGCATCCCGCTTTTGGTGGGGCGGCCGGAACTATCTTGAGACCGCGCCACTTTGGTGTGTCAAATAGGCAAATATCTGGTCCCCCTCATTCAAACACCACCAACCATCCAAGATATCCTCAATGAGTTCCCACTACATCAAGCTCAGGTCCCATAATGACTGGATCGTCTGGTACGACACCCTCAAGGCAATGGCCAAAGATTTCTTGCATATGGGAGTATCTTGACCCCGAGGACCCGGCGCATCCTCCCCTGAATTTGGACCTTCCCATTAAACCTGACGTCACGGAGTCCCGCCGCCATTGGCACTACATTCCGTTGATGGCCGGCCAGACCCGGGCTCAGCTTCGACAGGCCCAGGAAGGTAGAGGGCCCTGGTTCTCCCAGATGAACCAGATGAACACAGGGCCCGAAGGCCCGCCGAGATTTCGGAGATAGCTGCGACCGGGTTTGAAATACCAAAACTGAAGTTGTGGAACTCATATTGTGAATACTAATTGGGGGGAGATCAAGAACCAAGTGATTTGAGACCAGACTATTCGGTGCCTAGGTAATTACTAGGTAGGTAGTAAACATTAGCCGTGAGGGTCGTGATCCACGCCGACCCGGAAATAGTTACCAATCACTTCTCATCCGCCCCCCTCATATTTGGCGGCACCTAACCTACATCATTGACGCTCGCCCACCATCAATCACCATCATGGCACCGACAGTCATTGCATTCGACCTGTACGGCACCCTGCTATCCACAGAGTCAATCGCAACACATCTTGCATCAATCCATGGCGAGGACAAGGCCAAGATAATCGCCTCCCAGGCGAGACGCTACCAGCTCGAGTCTACCTGGCGCATCAACAGCATGGGTGAGCGTCCCTCGAAGCAATTACAATTACACTGACAAACGAGGGGCTCACATGAGGCAATATTCAAAAGGGCTATATCGCACATTCAGCGAACTGACTCGATGGTCATTCCGGCAAGCCGCCAGAGAGGCCGGCGTGGAGCTCACCCCCGAACAGGAAGAGGACATCATGGACCGATACAACGGCCTAGATACTTTCCCGGATGTCGATGAGGCGCTCGCCACACTGGCAGACACGCAATACCTCGACCCCTACATCTTCTCCAATGGCACCGTCTCCATGATCACTTCGTCGCTCGAGACATCACCGTCTCTGCGTGCAGAGAGCCATCTGTTCCCCGCCTCCAAGGTCGTCAGTGTGGATGCGCTCGGGGTATTCAAGCCTGATCCCCGTACGTATCAGCACATGGCCAAGACGGTAGGCCTAGAGTCACAGCTCGACAAACTCTGGCTCGTCAGCTCGAACCCGTTTGACGTCGTGGGCGCGACGGCTGCTGGGTTGAAGAGCGCTTGGGTAGATCGCGGCGGGAAGGGTTGGGTTGACGCGCTGGGCGGTGCGATTGGGGTTGAACCGACGGTTGTAGTTGGTGGTGTGAATGAGGCTGTCGCCCATATTCTGCGGGAGTCAGAGGATAATATATAGATCGTCAAGAGCAAGAGGGGTTGGTTGTGATTCCTGAGAGGAGCCTATGCCTAGTTGTAGATCATCGCGTGAGCCCCACTTAATTTTTACTCCCATCATCCCGTCGCCTTCAACACCATCAGTCTCCTCCTTCATCATCTTTCCCATTCCTCCCTCTTCCTCCAAAAGAAAAAAACTGCCACAATGCCTCCAAAGCGCATGACAGCCAATCCCATAAAACCGGCGCGATACCGTGCCGGTAAGCCCACAGGCGTTCAATCCGACTCCGACTCCGATTCAGACGCCGAAGCCCCCGTCGAGCCCTCCATCCCTCCTCCCCCGAAAGCTGCCAGCGCCGGAAAGATCTCAAGTAACCTGGGAAAGGTCGACCTGAATGCGCGGAGAAAAGAGGCCGAGGAGGCTGAGAAGAGGAGAATTGCAAGCGAGAGGGCTGAGCGGTTGGCTGCGGAAGAAGGCTTCGTAACTGAAGAGGAGGAGGAGAGCGAAGAGGAAGACGACGACGACGATGAGGAAGAGAGTGACTCCGAAGAGGAGAGCAGCGAAGAAGAGGCTCCCAGGCGATTAATGATACGCCCCAAATTCATCCCCAAAAGCCAACGCGCAAACGCCAAAGACCCTGCCGCAGAGGAAGAAGCCGCCCGCCAAGCCGAAGAAGCAGCACGCAAAAAGGCCGCCGACGAGCTCGTCGAAGAACAAATAAAGAAGGACCTCGCCGCGCGCGCCGCGGGAAAGAAGCACTGGGACGACGATGAGGACGAGGCCTCAGACGTGGACACGACCGACGGGCTGGACCCAGAGGCCGAGGAGGCTGCCTGGCGCGTGCGCGAGCTGAGGCGCCTGAAGCGCGCCCGCGAAGCCATCGAGGAGCGCGAGCGTGAACTCGCAGAGGTCGAGAGGCGACGCGACTTGACCGAGGAGGAGAGACAGGCGGAGGATGAGGCGTTCCTGGAGAAGCAGCGGGAGGAGAAGGAGGGCAAGGGCAAGATGTCGTACATGCAAAAGTACTTCCACAAGGGTGCCTTTTACCAAGAGGACCTCAAGGCCGCGGGTCTAGCGGACCGTGACCTCATGGGCTCGCGTATCCAGGACGACGTGCGCAATCGGGAGGCCCTGCCGGAGTATCTACAGCGGCGAGACATGACGAAGCTGGGTCGCAAGGGCGCGACGAAGTACAAGGACATGAGGACGGAGGATACGGGACGGTGGGGTGATATTGAGAGGAGGGCGGGAGGTGCTGGGGATAAGTTCAGGACAGATGATGAGCGGTTTAGGCCGGATGAGAGGAGTGCGGGGGGTGCGAATGCCGTGCCGTTGGGGGAGAGGGATAGGGATAGGGAGAGGAGGAGGGATAGGTCGAGGTCGAGGTCGAGGTCGCCGAGGAGAGAGAGGGGGGAGGATAGGAGTCGACGGAAGCGGAGTACGTCGCGAGAGGGGGATAGGCATGAGGGGGATAAGAGACGGAGAGTAGATACCCGATAACTTGTGGTGATTGACTCGTCCGTCGTACATCTATTAATAAATTATACCCAACCCAGCTTGACAAAAACCCCTTTTATTCTCTCTCTACCGTCTCTTATTTGTTTCTTCGACGACGTGCTCTTGTCTCGTTCCATTTCAGAGTTATCATACAATCTCTACACCTATTCTATATCCTCACAATCTCAACACGCGCGCGGTGAAACACCTCATGCCCGAGCATCTGATCACTAGCTACGTCGTCTGGAATCTTCGGGGGGTAGAGCGTCATGCGAGCATATGTTCCCGCGCCGCGACGTCGGGAGATGTAGCCAGGGTTGATGACGACGACACTTTCGACGACCTGGGAGAGTTGTATAGTTAGCACGATTCAGTGAAGAAATGGTGGTTAATGGGGGGAACTTACTCTCGCAAAGGGCGGCAATAAGCTGGGAATCATCATCACGTCTGGCAAGTTGTCCAGCATCTCCCCTAGTCCCAAATACCCAATATCCAACATCGCACCCGTTGCTATACCCTCCTCCGTCCCCGTCTTAAACAACTTCGACCGATCCGTTGGCGGCAACAAGGGGAAATAATGCCTCTGCTCCACGAGATACCTACTCAACCTGCCCAAAAAGTCTGTCCTGCCCGCAGGTGGCCCGCCCTTGGCCACGAGCTCCTCGACGCGCAGGTGTGACAGCACGTCCTGCGACGACACGGCCAGGTGCGTCTCGTTGATGGAAAGGGTCATGGGGTTGCTCACGATGCGGACGGCCTTGGGCAGGCCGAGCTCCTTCCTGGGGATGGAGTCCTGCGGCCAGGAGACGTGCTTGGCGAGGATGTCGCGTACGGAGGGGACGAGGATGATGGTGATGGAGGGGTTTGCGGAGGCGAGACGGTTGAAGGCAGGGGTGATGAGGTATCTGAAGACGGTAGTCATGGTGGCGGTGTCGGGGTTAAAGTTGGCGTCTTCGGGGAGGTCAAAGTCGCCTGTGGCGATCAGGGGGTGGTCGACGTCGAGGAAGGGTCCGGTCAGGACGAGCACGTCGGCGTATGTGTCTGCGGCCTTGTCGCATAGCGCGTGCAGAGGCTCGTAGTCGAGGTTATCATCTGTCGTGTAAGGGCCGGATGCATATATGATGTTCAACGGCGCGGGTTCTGCGTCGTCCTCCATCGCATCTGGTCCTCCACGCAGCCTCTCGCGATGCGCCTCTAGCGCTGACGGCAGCGACGCAGTGCTGTCGAGTATAGGGATATCAAGAATCTCTTTCACCACGAATTCCTTGCCCGAGGCGTTCGTACCCCTGAGAGCGACGACCTGTCCAGGAAAGAAGCTCCAGCACCGAATCCCATCCATCTTGAGCGGCACCCTAAACCCCATCCCAGTCTCCCTCGACGTCTCCAGCACCAAGGAGGCAGCATTGATCTTACCCTCCAGCGAGTCAGACGCAATTCTTCCCACGGCGATGATCTCTGTCGTGCTCTGCGCGGCAGCGCTCCCAAACGCGCCGTCCTCGAGGTTATGATGCTTCTGGACAAGGGCGGCAAAGGCCTCGATCTGGTCGTTGAGGACCTTGCTCGCCTCTGAGACCTTCATGGCGAGGGGCTTGTAGGCCATCTTTTTCTGGTTCGAGGCCGCGCTGAGCTTGACGCGGGGCTCGGGGAAGGGTGCGATGGGTGGTTCGGCGGCAGCGAGCTGTTCGTTGAGGATTTCGAGGACCTCACCGGGGTTCGTTCGGTCGTTGAATGGTGTAGCTCTGTGACTCGTTAGCTGCTGTCGTTGACCATACGAGAAAAAGCTTCAAGGGAAACGTACGGAACGCCGCCAATCTCCTTCAGTCGGTCTGCAGCCGGTGTACTCGCCCCCTTTGGCGTCTCCAACTTCCTCTTCAACCCACCCACACTCCCCGGCGTCCTCCCCGGCGTCCTCCCCAACTTCCCCCCGGACCCCGGCGTACTCGGCACCAACCCATCCAACATGCCAAACACATCTCCCCCCTTCGCCACGCCCCTCGGTGTCGCTGCCACCCGCCTCTCCGTCTTGACCTGCACCTGCCGATGTGTGCTCTTCTCCAGCTCGTCTTGGATGCTCTGCTTCAGGTTCCGCACGGTCTGTAGCGAGATGGTCTGCACTTCGAGGTTGAGCTTGATGCAGTAGGATTCCCATTTGAAGAAGAGGTCCTCGGCCGAGATGCCGTGTAGGCGCATGATGGATTGGAGTTCGCCGAGGACATCGGGCTCAAGCGGCTGGTTGGGGGAGAAGCGGGATTGGAGGTCGGCCTCGGCCTCGGCCATGATGGGCGGCTTGTGAGGTTTGGGGGAGATAATTGGTGAGAGTACGACACAATCTGTTCAATAGAGCCTAGTTTCGGCGCCGTAACTTTGTTGATTTGGGGTTGTTTGGTGAGAATCGTTAAATTGGTGGGGTCCTGGTGAGGTTGTCGCGGTGAGACGCGTCTCGGAAATCCAACACGCGTAAAGTGTCTACCCTACAGTGCGCAGGCGGTTTCCACGGCACTGTACTCTCATTCACAACCCACCAGGACACATAGTTCAACTCGGACAGCTTTATTTCAGAGTCTCATTATAGGCTAATTCCAAACAAAAATGCCATAACTATCTGGCATGACACTGAAAAAGGTATCAAAAAGCATAGTTGCTTGCTCGTGTACGCCCGCTGGGGCATCAAGTCCATTGGTGTATCATGTCTCTCCGCCAACTCCGTAAATCCGTCCAACGCCGTTTCAACACCGAATCGAGGCTCGATCCATACCGTGGCTGCTCGTATCTTGTCCCTGTTTTGACCGAAAACGCCGATGATCCTCACGTCTCCCGATGAAGCCGTGTGTCCTCTTACTCTCTATTATTCCATCAGGGATCTCTGTTGCATGCCCCAGTCAGCCCAGACATTACCTGCGCCGCTGTAGTTGAACTCCATCCCCCCGTCCCTGGGCGGAGAACTCGGCATCACGCCGTCCGTACTGAGGAAGTTGCCAAACTCCATTAGGCCGTTGTGGTTGGGATCCAAGGTGGGCAGGTTGTTAAAGTCGAGGGCACCGTCACCCAGGTCGAAGTTGGGCTCCGAGAGCATCTGACCGATGGACCGACTGAGGGGACTGTCAAAGACATTGTCAAAGTTGACCTGGTGGTTCCGAGGGCTGCGTCGAAGACCCGCGGAGCCGCGCGGGGCCCCTGTTGGTGTTCGCTCCTGGCTGGGAGACAACAGACCCCGAGCGGAGCGCAGTGATCGCGACACACTTCTAGTGATCGGCCGATGGCTCGGTGTGGCACGGGTAGGCGTCTTAAACGGGGTCGAATCCGCTGGGGCCTTGGCCTTGGGTGTCGGAGTAGACGGGCGAGCAGGTCCCGGACTCTGGAAAAGAGCCTCTAAATCATCCTGTTCGTTCGCCGCGTCGTTCCGAGAACTCACACCCATGTTCTCCTTCTCGGCACAAAGTTCCTTGTTGGAACGGAACTCAGTCGTCTTCGCCGCATTGGCGTCAACTACTCCTAAGGTCTTCTGTTGACCGTCCTTTCGGGGAGAGGGAAAAAGCAGGCGACGGGCAGTTCCCAGCTGCGAATCGAAGTCTAGTTCAATGGGGCTCCCCGCTGTGCCGCTTCCTCGAGAATGTGTCGAGCCCGGAACCGATCGACTCGGCTCATTGTTGATACCGAACTCGAAACTCGAATTTGCGGATGGGCCCCCGTTGCTCATCTGAATATCTGTGCTGAATCCTTGGTTGACTTGCGAGAGAACCTCGGGCTGTGTCGGGGCAGAGGGCTCTGCCGGACCAGCGGGGTCTGTAGCAGGGTATGCTTCTGATGGAGGATTGGGTTGCGAGTCGCTCTTGGTGCGAGCCTTCTTGGCTCGCGAGTTGTTCATTTGTCCACCACTACGCTTGCGTCGGTCCTGACCCAGGCGCCCGAAGCTGTTGTCCCACTTGTCCTGTGGACGATGGGTGTGGTACTTGCTGACCCAGATACCACAGGGGTTGCAGAGGAGCTGTTCCAGCCAGGCCTTGCGATCATCGTCGGGGCCAAGCGACTTCTTGATCAGTCGATACCCGAAGGGCTTGGTCTCCCCATCGCGTTTTAGAATTTCGATGGCTGTGATCCGGCCAGGCTTCTCCGAGTACTCAACATATTGAGGCACACCTTCATGGTTCTGGACCCAGATCTTGCGCCAAGTCGGTGTCTCGATGGCGCCGCAGTTGGCGCAGAAAGGCGGCATCTCGCCCTTCTCAATGGCCTTTTCAAGCCGCTGCTTGATAGACTGCTTCTTGACCAAATTCTTGTTCGATTTCGTAGGAGGAGACGAAGGCATGGGGGGCATAGCATCGCTCGGAGGGCATGGTGCTTCAGAAAAGGCTGCCGTAGGTAGTTGTAAAGGCGCCTCGGCGGGCGCGACGGGGTCACTCGCAGGGATAGGCAGGTGAAACGGTCCGGTTGAATTCGACCGTCGAAGCAATGATGATGGAATCGCAGTGGTCTTGGGAGGTTTAGCTGCTATTTGCGGCAGAGGGAGAGTATGAGAGTTGGGAAGCTCCATCGCTGGAGCCGCAGACAGAGCCAGAGGCCCAGCAGACTGTGACCGGCACAACTGTCGTGGTTGTGGTTGAACTTGAGGTTGTACTCGGGCGGTATTAGACATTGGCCCTGGAACGGCAAGGCCTGATTGCGAAGTGTGATTTGAGCTCATGGTAGCCTTTTCCTCGGACGTTTCCCCAACCAACTGAAAAATGGGCTCAAGCATTTCTTCGGTAGTCTGCGAGACGGATGGTTCAGGTTCTGCCGCAGCCGCAGCCGCTCTCGCGGGCGCTGGGGCGGCGACCGGGCTCAGGATCCTCTCAGCCGCGTCGGTAGTGGGAGGAGTAGGGGCGAGGACTGGTGGCGAAGGCCGTAGAGCACGCTTTTGCGGGAGATTCTGGCAAGGTCTCGATCGCGCTGGAGCCTTCCGCAGGGGAGGGAGTGAGGGCACCTCAGGTAGATACGGTACTGCGGGTGTAGAAGTAGGGTGAGGCGTGTTATAGTTCTGAATGTGGACAAGCCCTTGGCCGTCCGGGCCGTCCTGAATTTGGAATACCTGTGTCGGAATACCGGTGGAATCGGTCACTTCGATGACCTTTTGCATGGGAGGGTGACCGCGGAATCTATCTTCGGTCACGGGTAGCAGAATCGGCTCGTCAAAGAGGTCGTCAGTACCTTCAAAGGAATCACCCCGTTCCAACGCCGGCATGGGAGGAAGCATCGGGCTCGAGGGGGGAGGGCTGGAACGCAGAAACGAGGGATTTCGAGGTACTGGAGGAGAAGAGCGGATATCCTGTGGGCTCTCCTCAGAGTATGTGGGTGTTACGGCAACCGACTCGGGGGAGCGACCGTCTTCCTGGCTCGGGGACAAGGCACGCGCGGGCTTCTGGTTGTACTGGTTGGCCAGATTTGGGTTAAACTCTTGACGCATCGATGACTCCCGCCGTGCCTTGTTGACTTTTGGGCCACCGCCGCCCGGGATATTCAGAGGACCGCCCTGCGGTACAGGCGTTGGTGCGCGCGGGACCTCTTGCAAGTGGCTGCCAGACCCCCCTTCAGTGTTGGCCGCGATAGGGCGGAAGGTCCTTAGTGAACTAGACGTGCTGGCCGCGACTCGAAGGGATTCTGGCCCAGAAGTAAAAGGGTTGGGGGCTGCCTTGTCGACCTTGGTCGTCTTGGCCCGTTTCTTCGCAGGGGCGGCGTCCTCGCCCTCGGTCCCATCTTCGTACCCTGAAGTATTCCCCTCTGCTGGCTTCTTGCGCGGTCTCCCCCGTGGACGCCCTGTGGGCTGCTTCTTTCGTGAACTTCTGCTAGAGGGTCGCGATGCTGGCTGGATTGGTACGGTTGCCGGGTCAACGGGTATCGGCGCAATGCGCTGGACCTCCTGGGGGGCCTGGGTGGGACCGAATGAGTCTCGTCGTTGGATTATATTTGGAGGGCCTTGCGATAAGGCAGGAGAAGCGACTCTAGACACGTGTGCAGAGTGGCCGATATGAGGGTTAGACTGAATGAACGAGTTCCATTCTGCTACACCCGTCGGTGTGGTGGCCATTTCCGCTGGTCGTATGGGCTGCAACTCCATACAGGGCTGGCACTCGGGCCTTTGGACCTTGGCAGCGGCGGTGAGTTTGAGCTTCACCTCGAGTGTCTCTCGATTACCTCCTCCAAAGACGGCGAGCAGATTCTTGGTTACTCGACCAGTGACCATCTTGGGAGGCTGGGATGACCAGTCGCCACGCATTGAATCGAGTACCCACGACAGCATGCCCTGTCCAACCAATGGAGTATCCGGCTCCGAGTAGTCGAGGGCATAGACAGTGTAGTCGCCATCCTGGGTGGAAAGTTCGGGGCTGCATTCGGTGACGGCATGGAGGCACGCACGCAGGTCGACTACTCCGATGGAGTTCTTTTCGTCGAGGGGTATCGTCTGAATGTGGAGGGTTTGTGAAGACCGGGCCAGGCAGTTGATTTTATTTTCCTTATCGAAACTGTATTGAACCTTGACTACATCGTTATGCGTTAGACACGAGGTTAGAAGTCGGGAAAGAAAAAGAACCTACGGCCCATAGGTCTCACTTGGACGCCCGGTTCGTCCATGTCGTTGTTCTGAGGCATGATCTGGCCGTGGGGATTCCAGCCACCGTTGGGGCCGGTGGGCGCAGGCGACGCCATGGCCAGAGGACCCCTGGAGGGGTATGGACAAGAAGATCGAGAGCGATGTGGACTAACAGGATGAGAGGCTGCGTTTATCGTCGAGAACCTGGATGGAGTATGGGAGATGATGGAGTTGGTTAAAGATCGTTGAGAGGAAAGGACACCGGAGAAGTGGAGGTGGGGTCGTTCGATCCGAAGAGGAGTGAGATTGTGTGGGAAGGAGGTTTAATGTTTGAGATCGTTGGCCGGGTTGTCAGTAGTAGTATCAATTTGGGAGGCGGGCGTCATGTTCGTGACGCGCTCAGAAAGTCGCGTCGTGAGAAGGAAGTGGGCCAAAAACCACTTAAGACCCCGGACAGAGGGCTAACTGTTTCTAGAAGGGGAAAGATGGAGGAGGGGGAAAAAAGAGGAAAGAGAGGAAAAAGTTGGAGATGAAAAAGAAGAAGAGGAAGAGTGCTTGAGGACAATAGATGATGTAATCACAATTGAAGGTGATTTAGAAACACAATGCCCGGACGGAAAAGGCCTTAACGATGTCGCGTTTTCGTGTGCGTGTGTGAGTGTTTGTGTGTTGGAGTCGTTAGTCCAGGCACCCCTTGTCAACGGTAGGCGGTTGAGTCCTGTCGTTTTAGTGGTTGCAGGGAAAATGGCGTCAGGCGTGTACTAGTGCGCGTGTGCGCCTACCCGGGCCAGATGTGGGGGGGCACTCGGAGGAGTGGGCCCACTCAAGCGGGAGTTTCGGAGTGAGAAGGGTCCCGGGAAGAAGCCACAAAGAGATTGCGGCCCCGTGTGTGGCGGTGTGGCTTGTAAGCACCAAAGAGCTTGACTTCCGAGTCCGTCTTTGAAAGGAAAGTTTTTGAGTTGTCGTATGCAACCCTCCTTCGATTTGTTCCGGTTTGTGTTAATAAGCGGGTAGACCTCCCTCTCAGTCTTTTCTTTGTCGTCCACCCCCCTCACGTGGTTCTCTTCGTTTCAACTCCGCTTGTTCGCAAGCTTGACCGCAAGGCAACCAAAAAGGGAACCCACCTCTTCTCGTTTGCTAGGCTCGTTGCCGTGCCGCCGCAGTCCGTGGCCTCTGCTCCGCCGGCCGTCGGGCTTGGGTTCTAGTGTTAGAGAGCTGAGACTGGAATAGTACGTATTCCGGGGTCGCGTTGGCCGGGTACTCAACAACCTGTCCCGCCAAAATGGACCAGCAAAGAAATTGTCTTGCGTCTTTCGCTTCGGCCAACCCAGCAACCGGCTGGTCCCTTTCGCTTTGATCTTGGGAAAACTGATGGGTAGAAGAGGGCGAGAAAGCGAGAGAAAGAAGGGTTTCCAGACTTGAAGTCTTCGGGGCGGGACCCCGTCTCTTTTATAATCTCTGCCTGACTCTGAGGCTGTTTGTTCCCATCCTCGTCTCTTCTCGTTCCCCCACAAGTTGAAGCTCTTTCCATACGATCAAGCTCTTTAGTCATGACGTGTTGAAACGATGATGCCTGGTTGAATTTTAATGCTCTTTAACCCCTCCTTCTCGGCCGTTTTCCCGTTCTGTCATGCAACCTCTTATGACTCTATATTCTCCCATGCTTATCCCTGGGCATGAAAGATATGAGTCGGTTGTTGGATGTCCCAACGCCCATAATCATCAACCCACCCTCCATTACGTGCCCGTCCATCCACACAACCACCCTCAGCTCGGCCCCTGGCCCAATAAAATGAGGCTTTCCGTTCGCTGGATTCATTTCCCATCTCGGGGAATCTTGGTGGTTTCTTTCCAACCCCGCACCCCTCATCTCATTCGCCACTATTCATCTTCCGCTATTCATCCATCTTGACCCTTGCCTTTCTTGGATCGTCAGCCACTTTTCGATGGTTTTGGTCTTCATGATGAATCCGTATCATTTCCATTTATCAAACACACGCACCACGCGATCATTATCGTGTAGCGTCATCTATTTTTACAAATTACACCGTCCCATCAGATGCTCCATCCTTTCATCATTGCATGCAAATCTACAGCCGGCTTGTGGGCAGCGACTCCTCCTGCACCCATCGAGCATTGCCTTGGGCGTCGACCTGGGTCTTGCGGGCGACAATCTCCTTGACAACCTCCGAGATGCCTTGACGACCACGGCGCGATGCGACGATGGTGTTGATCAGCGCCTCCTGGGTGTAGACGCCCTTCTTGAGCGCCTTGCGGATCTCCTTCTCCGACGGCACACCGAGTCCCGCGTGAGGGTATTCCGAGTAGGTGTCATTGCTGAAAAGGCTCAATTGCTTCGTCTCGTCATACTCAAAAAATGGCTGAGTCACGTTTGTGTCGGCGGTAATGGCGGCCAGGGACTCGGGCTGCCACTTGGGCTTCTCCTTGCGCACCAAGAGCGCCGTCACGCCCTCTGTAAAGTCAGGATGTTGCATAAAGTGAGCGGCAATTTGATGCTCTCTCCTGAATGCCTCGGCAATATCCCACTCGCCGCCATTACGCATCTGTCGAAGGGCCACGTGCACGGCTGTGGGCGACCGCTTCTGCAGCGTCGCCAGCTGCTTCTGCGCCCACTCCTCCGTTGGACCCCGCTCCGCCTCCAAGGAAGAGATGATCTCGGCGATGGTGTGCTTGTTGAAGCATCGATCAATCGCCCGGCGGATGTCACCCGAAATGGCTATCGGCTGGTCGTAGGGGAGGCCAGTGCAGAACTCCTCCAGTGTATCATTGACGAGCGCCAGTCGCGTAGCAAAGTCATCGCTGTCTCGGAATCGCAGCTCGGCAAGGCGGGCCTCGAGGTCGGGCAGGCTGGTCGAGTGGAGGTAGTGGGTGGCAATGCCCGAGTAGAAGACGTTGGCACCCTTCAGTCGGTCGCTGGTCAGCGCAAGGTAGGTTCCGACGGAGCCGTTCATTCGAGGGAGGAAGAAGGAAGCGCCGACATCGGGGAAGAAGCCAATGGTTGTCTCGGGCATCGCGAACATGGTCTTCTCGGTCGCAATTCGGAACGGGGCATGGATACTGAGACCAACACCACCGCCCATGGTGATGCCGTCCATGAAGGCAATGTAAGGCTTCTTGTAAGTCGCAATGTAGTGATCGAGGCGGTATTCCTTCGCAAAGTACTTGACCGATTGGGCCTGTCCCTCTTCGCCTTCTTGGTTGAGCTTGGCCAGCTCGGCGACATCTCCACCAGCGCAAAGGGCCTTTTCCCCAGCACCCTTCATGACCACAATGTTGGCCATGTCTGACTTTTCCCACTGGAGTAGACGGGGCACGATTTTTTGAATCATTGAGGCGTTGAGGGAGTTGAGCTTCTTGGGGCGGTTGAGCATGACGGTCCGGAGACCATACTTGCTCTCGAAAACGACATCGTTGGGCTCGTCAAGTCGATGTGGAGAGACGGTTCCTGCGTCGAAGATGGGCTGCGCTCCCACAATTAGCAACTCGACACCCAGTCTCACCCAGCTATGTCGCTCACCGGTTCTGTAGCATCCGTTGAGGAGCTCAGAGCTCTGGCGTGCTGAGCCATACGGAAGCTGGTTCGAGAGCTCTGATACTTTGCGGAATTGGCTGCCGCACCAGCTCGTGCTGCAAGGGTTCGGAAGGACATTTAGATGGCGATTGATTGTGCGCTCATGAGAATTGGTATGTGCATCGATCTCAAGAGAGGGGTCTCGGGACACTGCGAGTTGTATTTGAGAGGCCGCGGCAATCCTTTTCCCTCCTCCGCATTCAATGCCAGTTTCGACGCCGAGGGTAGCAGCGTCTTTCCGCGCGAGAGACCTTGGCTGTCGGTTCAGAAAATTGATGTCACCTGACCAGGAGCGCGGGGGTGACTCCACAGTAAGTGGCCAATCATGTGAGTACCGCTCTTGTCGCCAACTTTTTGAGCTTTCTTGGGCTTCAGCCTTGCGCGCCGCATACCGCATACACGACTACTCCCCCAAATCAACATCGAAATCCACCCAAAATGGCCGACCCCAAGACTCAGTATGGCGCATTCAACCCCAAGAACTCGTATTTGATAGTCGCTAACAGGATCACAGGGAGTTGCTCCTCAAGAATCGCTCGGAGCTCACGTACGCGCACCCTTTTTCTCTACCTACCTTTCGTCCCCTCCTTCCACCCCATGACAGGAGCACCAAACTGACATGTTCATTTATCCAATCACAGAGAGTACGAGATCGCACAGCTCGAGGAGCACGAGTTCTCCGCTGGTCCCCTGTCCATCCTCCAGACCGCCGTGCGCTCGCACGTCCAGGTCCTCATCTCCATCCGCAACAACCGCAAGCTCCTCGCGCGCGTCAAGGCCTTCGACCGCCACTGCAACATGGTCCTCGAGAACGTCAAGGAGATGTGGACGGAAACACCCCGATTAGCGAATGGGAAGAAGGGTCGGCCGGTGAACAAGGATCGATTCATCAGCAAGATGTGAGAAGCCGCATCCCAGGCTACCCCCCTCAATACTACCTGGAGACCCAGCCGTGACCGAAAATGCTGACGTGGACACAGGTTCCTAAGAGGTGATAGCGTTATCTTGGTTCTTCTGAGCTAATTTATTTTTCTTTTCCGACGCGACTACTGGGGATACGGGGTTATCTTTTCTGAGAATGAGATAGATGTTGTTATTCACGGTCTTGGACGGGCGAGACCACAGGGACTCCATAGGCGTTGAAAACAGTGTGATTTGCGCAAACTGCCAGACTTTTCCAGCTTCCTCTTTGGTCTATACAAAGTAAGGGGGGCGGTGTCATTTTGACCAGATGCTCGCTATGACTGCAATTCTCACTAACCAAGCTATTATCTACTTCATTCGACGAGGCCCTTGAAAAAGGCAGCCAGACCCCAGGCACCAGGATCGGGGACTTCCTGATATCCACTTCCTCCGACATACACCGACCGACCCAGGCTAGCCTGCATGCCCTTTGTCTCATCGGCCGCCTTCCACGCCGCCTCAGCAGCCTGCTTGACATCTCCCGTGCTGCCCAGCACCTCGACAAAGGGATACAGGGCATCGATCAGGGTACGGTCGCCCGGGCGAGCGGGAGTGTACTTTGACAGCGCGTCGCTGCTCTGCTTGAGAGCCTTGGCCCAGACCTCGGGGGAGGATGTGTTGGGGCTGAGACCGCGCAGGGCGTGGACGAGAGCGTTGAGGAAGATGGCGTAGAGGGCGCCAGAGGTGCCGTCCATGGTGTTTTCTACGACGGGGACGATGGCAGCTACGTCGACGACGACGTCGCCGGTAAAGGGGTGCTCACTGAGGTGCTTGAGGATCGCTGCGGGACGGTTAGCCACGGTTCACTGGGACGGTAAGGTTAGACTCACCCTCGGCTCCTCGCTTCAGGCCGATTCCGCAATCTCCATCGCCGACAATCGTGTCGTACCTCGTGACCTCGGGCTCTGCTGCAATGACCTTGTTCAGAGCATTCGTCAGGGTCGCTTGAGCGCTGCTAGCATCCGCCTTGAGCCCGCTGGCCTTGATCTCCTCGTTTCCACCAGCACTGCCAGTCCTGGTCGCCGTGTTCTTGGCTTCCCAGGTACTCGTCTGGATGGGCGCTGACCACCCGACAACCTCGCTGGGGGCATCGAGCAGCTCAACCATGCTGGGGGCCTCAAACTCGGGGGCCACACTGTTGAGCAGGGTGATGGAGAAGCCCAGACCGTTGAGGCTGGTCATGTAAGTCCCGCTGAGGACACGAACAGGCCGGATTCCGTAGCTCTTTTCCAGTTGGTCCACGACCTCGGCTGTGATTCCGCCCAACTCGAGGACACTCACGCCGCCGAGGTTGTTAATCATGAGAACAACCTCCTTGGAAGTAACGTTGACAAAGGCACGGTCCTTGTCTTCCTGGTCGAGGAGTTGCTTGAGCATCTTGCTCACCATACCAGGCAGCTCGACCGTTTCTCGCCCCGAACCGGGCTCATTGTGAATGCCCATTCCAAGCTCAACTTCGCCCTGCCCCAAGCTGCCCTCGCTCTCGAGCTTGCGGCCGGGGACGTGAACGTGCTCGAGACTGGCGCCCACGCTGACGAGGTTGTCTGCCGTCAAGCGAGCGTACTCGGCGACTTGGTTCAATGGCTTGCCCAACGCCGCGAGGGCGCCGGCGACCTTGTGGACGAGCACGGTACCTGCGATGCCACGACGGCCGACCTTGCCAGCCTTTGCGCGACCGACACCGACGTCATCACCGACAACGACCATCTCGACAGGCAGACCGGCAGCCCTGGCCTTCTCAACCGCCATGCCAAAGTTGAGGACATCACCGGTGTAATTCATGACAGTGACAAGCACACCCTCCGCCGTGTCAACGCGGGAGGTGATTGCCGTGCGGATCTGCTCGGCGGAGGGGCTGGCGAAGATGGTACCCGCGACGGCGGCGGAGAGCATACCTGATCCTACCATGCCGGCAAATGAGGGCTCGTGGCCGGAGCCGCCTCCGGAGATGACTGAGACTTGAGGACGGGCATCGGGAGAGGGTCGACGGTAGATGATTTTGTGGTCTGGGTCGAGGGCCAGGGAGGGGTTTGTGAGGGTGAGGCTGCGGAGGGCGGAGTTGACGAGGTGGGTAGGGTCGTTGATGAAGTGTTTGGCCGACATTGTGGTGGTAGTGATGGTTGTGATGGTTGTGATGTGATGTGATGATGATGGTGGTAGCGAAGGTGTTTGAAGATGGGTATGGCTCTCACTTCAGTCTCAGTGACCTCTTCTCCGCCAGCTTTTGAGGGAAGAAGGAAAAGAGAGAAAAAAACCAAGTTTGGGTAAATCAGGCGAGACACGATCCGGTATAAAACATTAACTGTCCAGGGACCTTTTTCATTCAGCCGATAGCCTACCTTACCAATTACACCTTTGGGGCCATGATGGTGGGGGTTGGTACCACTGGACTCCGCGTGCGACTCCCGACAATCGCGGGGTTGATTGGCCATGATGACCAGGGAACTCCTCACATTTTTTTGGGGTCATCGTCTAAGAGTGACCTCGCTATGCATGTGCTAGCGCAGCCATGAACTTGTACCTCTTGGACAGTCTCGAAACTCGGATATTGGTTTTTATTATGAGTCTCAATTGCTGGTTTTTGAAGACACCTGCTGCGCATATACTTGCTGAGAAAATGCTCTGGCTTCCGAGATAGGTAAGAGGAAGCCCCAGTGGTTTAGTTCAGCGGGGGAATAGTTCCGAAAGGGCATTCATAAGCGCCGTCTCTCGGTTGATGCTGGGGATAGTCTTCGCCATTTCAAGTATAAAAGACCACCATCACGACCACTTTTTGAGAGAAGTGACTCTAGAGTTAGAGTAGAGGCCAAAGATGTACACATCCCAACTGTACAGTACAAAGGAATGCTTAAGCGGCGTTTTTCGTGTGGGGGTTTGCAGCCAGGTTGGTTGAGATGTTCTCATGATATCCAGGGCCGAATCTTCAACCCCTCATGAGTCTTGGCCCAATTGCCCTGCGTGTGTCAAATGCGGTTTTGTTAGTGCCACGACTTGGACCAAACCTGGATAGTGCGGTCTGGGCACGGGAGTTGAGGAAGGGAGATGAGTAAGGGACTGGAAGAATAGACGGGCCGGTCAGGAGCGTTGAGATGGGAGAGGGAGGATGGAGTACGGAGTAGGAAGTAGGATAAAAAGACCGTATAACTAACTATTGGGTAATTTTAGAATAACCCTGGACTTTCATCTGTCAAGTAACCATAGATTATGGCATTTTCTTTGTCATTCAGCCCTTTTCCTTGTCAAGGTGTCAACGAATAGTGAACCCCGGTTGATACCTACCTCGGTATTTGCGATTGATCCATGGGAGATGAGAGGTACTTCAGCTTGCATTGAACTGCAAAGGATGTGGTCTGCCCAATAAGAAATTGACTGCGAGTCTTGAGGAGGTATCGATCTACCTCGTATTGCAAGGGCTTCCATCTCGCACTCACTCATGGACCAACAAATCGAAGTACAGGAAGGATTCCCCCTTTATAAGTTCCTTCAACGGAGGTACCTAACAAAACCCCGAGACGGACAATTCAATTCATCGGGAAAGTCCAGTCCAGTCCAGTCCAGCGCCGCGTATGCCCCGTTTCAAGGGAATCGGAACCCCCTCTCCCCCACCATCGGCTCTTTCACCCGGCATCGTCAACCAAAGAAAAGCCACCTTGTTCATTCTTCACCATCCCACAGGGACACGTCTAGACTCTTATTTATTCCAATACCGCGTTCTATCTACCTAATCTTACCAACCGGCACGTGTATGTACGAAGTACCTTTCCTTCTCATTTCATGCTCCAAGTCCGTATCCGCCGGACATACACGCGAAACAGGGCCTAGAGCGGTCTGTTCGTCTAGAAGCACAGCCTCAAAAAACGTAGCAGGTTGATTCCGAGCCCCGGCTTGGCGTGAGAACCGAACCACCTGTAGGGGGGATCCTATGCCAGGGGGTGAGATGGTCGAGTGGATGCTTCGTTTCGTTTCATGGTCGCCTTCTAGTGGGATTCATCTCGGCGGGCTGGAACGTGGACAACTAACGTACGCAGGATACGCGGAGGATGAAGAGATAAAGGAGGCACGTTTCGAAGATAATCCTGGTCTATCTGATAGTATCAGCCCTGACTTCTTGGCCATCGAGGATGTCCTCGTCCCGATCTTGTCGCTCCTTGGCGATGGACTTGTCGCGGGAACTACTGCGTCCGCTGGGAAAAATATTTCCTTGGCTGGTAGCAACAGCAACAGCAACATCTCTCCTTCATGAGATCGATCTTCATCTCAGCTGCAGGCGGGCTAAACATGGCCTAGTTATACGAACGAGTGCAATGAACCACAGCCCGACTAACGACAACAACAAAAGAACCTTAACCTCCTCTTGATCCGCAAGGGGTAAAGCCTCTACTTCAAATCCCTTTTACCTACAAAGTACACAACTAACAAGTGTTGGATGCCCTCTCTTACAACCTGAAACACGTCCGACAGGCCGCGGCACGGATGCTAAAAAAGAAGTTGGTCCTCCGGGGACACGCATGTCGCCTGTCAGACTCCACGCTCCGGCCACCACTCAGACGCAAGATAGCCCCGGGTCCCCATATGTCATACACTCCGGATGAGGATCATTCTCGCGCTATGTTGAGCCTTTGGTGGAGTCTCTTGCGCTCTTTATGATGACGCGTGGCCAACAAGGAGGCCATGCATACCATTATGAGGGTGACTGCTTGAGTTCAAGGAGGTGGTCCTCTACCTTTCCAGCTTGCATTCCGGCGGCTCTTGACTCCATCAGGCGAATTGAGAACTCGGGGTAGCGACGAGGCAGTGCACAGCCCGGTCCCGTCTCATTTGCCTTCGTATATGGGCCAGTCTGGTGGGCGTTCGTGTTTAGGATATTGCCCCCCAGAGAGGGTGAGGCCCTTCCTTCAGTAACAAGGTTATGAAGCGGGCTTCGGTCCTCCGAACGTGGGGATGCAACTCCGTACCGGTCTGGCTATTTGATCCTGGCTGTTCCTTTCTCTTTCTTTCTGTCGTGCACGTTTCCAGGGATTCCACAACCTACATGCCATCATGAAGTCTCTCGTTTCGAAGGCGATACTTGCCTTTCACGCCTTGGCAGTTGCAGTTGGAGCTATTGAAGTAACATGGGGTGATGAGAGCAAGTCCTTCCTCTTGACAAGTTTGGCCTTTTGCTTCGACTAACCGGCAGCGTAGAGTCTGTAAAGGCAGCCGTGGCGACGATAGCCTACGGCTTGGTGGGATTCTACACCGGAAACAATACTGGCGATGTTCCGGGCAATCTACCGGACCCTTACTACTGTGAGTCTTCGTCTCCAAGACCCTCAAGGGGGCACTCTTGCTAAGTCCATCAAAGGGTGGGAAGCAGGCGCCATGTTTGGCGCCCTCGTCGACTACTGGTGGATAACCGGAGACGACTCCTACAACAAGATAACTATGCAGGCCATGATTCACCAGGTCGGTGAAGACAAAGACTTCATGCCCACGAACCAGACGAGAACCGAGGGAAACGACGATCAGGGCTTCTGGGCCATGGCTGCAATGGCCGCCGCCGAGCGCAAGTTCCCCGACCCTCCCGATGACCAACCTCAATGGCTCGCACTCGCCCAGGCCGTCTTTAACGAGTACGTAACCCGTTGGGACAAGGAACACTGTGACGGCGGGATGCGATGGCAGATCTTCACCTTCAACACGGGATATGACTACAAAAACTCCATCTCGAACGGATGCTTCTTCAACATCGCCTCTCGGTTGGCGAGGTACACGGGGAATAATACGTATGCCGAGTGGGCGGAGGCTGTCTGGGATTGGGAGGTTAGGGCTGGGTTGATCACGGACAAGTACCAGGTGTACGACGGCGCGCACTTTACTGAGCATAATTGCAGCAGCGTCGATAAGAACCAGTGGAGTTACAACGCAGGCATCTTCCTCCACGGCGCGGCGGTCATGTATAACCACACTGAGAAGAAGGAGTGGAAGACACGGGTGGACGGCATTCTCGAAGAGATTCAGAGCAAGTTCGTCAAGGACACGGTCATCTATGAGCAATTCTGCGAGCCGACCAGACAGTGCAACCAGGATCAGCAGAGCTTCAAGGGCTACCTCTCACGCTGGCTCGCCGCCACGACGCAACTGGCCCCTTACACATACGACAATATCTCGGCCCTCATCCTCTCCTCCGCCCAAGCCGCCGCCTCCGTCTGCACCGGCTCACCCGAAACGCTGTACAAGGGCCACCCGGGCACGGCATGTGGCTTCTCGTGGCGGAACGAGTCGTTCGACGGGCTCAATGGCGTAGGACCCCAGATGAACGCCATGTCGATCATCATGTACACGCTGGTCAAGGGCGGCAAAGCGCCAGTCACTAAAAAGACTGGAGGAACGTCCAAGGGAAACCCGGGAGCGGGTAATAAGGACTCAAACACGGCAAAGAGAAACCTCAAGCCGATTACGACAGGTGATAGGGCGGGAGCGGCGATTTTGACGATTTTGATCACAGTTGGGGTGATTGGTGGGACGACGTTTCTGATAGTGTTGTGATGTGCTGGGACGGATATATATATGTGTGTGTGGTATACATATAGGATGGCGTTATGGGGAGATTTTTCAATGGGAAGGACGGTCTTGAATTTTTACGGATGTGTTCAAAGAAAAAAAAAACATGTATGTTTAAGGGGGTTATGGTGGATGCTGTTTGGAGTTTACAATTCTGTTGAAAAGGGGCATCTATCTATCTTGATCAACCTAGACTCGACGATACACGGCTGTTGAAGCAGCGACTTTTCATTTAGTCTAGACAACTCTAGAAAACAGATAGAATCGAGAGAGCAATCTGTACCATAATTATTCGAGACTCGTGATACCAACGCAATATCTACCAGGCCATCAACACTCCCACTTCTCGTCCTTTTCATCTCTCCCCATCAGTCTTCTCCTTCATACTCAACCTTCTTCTTCTCCCCCCTCTCATCCCTCCCCAACCTCGCCCACTGCGTCTTCAACGTAGGCACATCCGCACTCACCAACGAATTCACCCACCCCTTCTCCCCCTCCACCGTCGTCCTCCCCATCAACACCGGATGGCAATTCAAATACACCGTCTCATAACCCCCCGGCTGCACACAAAACGTCTCGTGAAATACCCCAATGTGCGTCCACTTTTGCTTCACGAACCAATCCCACGTATCCCGGTGCAACTCCCCATGCGCGAAGCGATGCACGCTCTCCACGTCTCGGAAGAAGTACGTCATGAGGATCGTGTTGTTGCTCTGTCGTTCGTCGCCCTTCCATGTTGATACGTCGAGTAGACCGACTTCTGTTCGTCGCGTGAGGAGGTCCTCCTGCATAGCGCGGAAACGCTCACTGAGGGCTTCCATGCCGGGTGCTAACGGGCCGAGGGGGTGGTTGATCTGTACGCCGAGATGAAAGACTACGAGGGGGGAGGATGCGGGTCGGGTGTCGAAGGTGCCGGTTGGGAGAGGGATTTGAGCCGTCGTGCGGCCGGGGATGGTGTGTGTGGTGAAGGCGTTTTGGGGACGGAGTTGGATGAGGGTGGTGATGAGGGATGTGAGGAGGAGGATGGCGGGGGGGATTATGGACCAGTGGAGGGGGAGGAGGGCGCTGAGGATGAGTTGGATGAGGGCGCCGACGAGGATTCTTGGGTGTGGTTTGAGGGAGTTGAGGATGGTGAGCTTGGTGTGAGTTAGAGGACGTAGTTGTGTGTGCGTGCGGGGGGAGTGGTGAGGCTATTCGCGACTTACATAGGTTTCTTCAATGGGCATGAACTTGCGAGGAGTGGCGGTTGGCGCCAGCTTGGGCCGAAACTCTGTGTTAATCATTCTAAAGGTCCTCGTAGGTCTTTTAGTATTCGATGATAACTGTAGCAAAAGACGTTGTGAGTTTCAAGATGATCTCTTAAAGCGGTGCGTCTATTATCTACAGCCTGAAATACCACCAATCCAACATCCCCGAGATTCCGGCAACCGTCATCAACACGAGTTATACGATCAATGCTACACAGCCTGATAGGCTCTCGCACTCGCATTTTCTTACAATCTCGAATGCCGTCATTGGCGTAAGTCTGTGGTGGTGGTTGCGCCGATCCCGGATCCGAAAACCACGGGATTCGGACGTCTCGGCGGATGGTTGAAGACAGATAGATACCTACTATGCGTTTCACAGCATGGTGAAGTGCCCGTTTTGATGATAGTTATATCGCCCCCCGGAGTCCAAGACCGCCGTTGTCCCTTCCAAGTACCTACCTATTCCGGGCCGGTGGCGACGGAGCCGGATGGGGCGAACCCCGTGATAACTCATCCAACCCCGCGGATTCGTTCCTCCCTTCCCTCCCGTCAAGCTCGCCATCCTCCATCCACAACGGGCATCACACACCGCTCCTCCCCTTCCCGCATCCTAACAAACCAACTACACACACTCCCCTCCTCAACAAGCTCGTGCGCACAAACTAATTTATGTATGCCCCCCCGGCACGTGCATCTCCCTCTTGCATCAGCACGGGCTGCCGTAGCAACCATATATTTTTTTCCCTTGATTTGTCTGTGGGGAGCATTGAGGCCAACATCCAAACCCAGGACGAAACTTGGGTCAATGTCCCCTTGCTTGAGATTGCGTCGATCTATTCCAAGATAGACGATTACTAGCGCTTGGTCTGATTGTTATTTTTGTCCCATTTTGCTTCTAGACCGTCCTTGAGATAAGGCGGTCAGTCTGAGACCAAGATTCACTGATCACACGGGCCGCCAAGGAGAGTCAGTGAATGGGGACACAACCCCAGCATTATGCGCTAATCATGTCTTTGTGCAAGACACACTACACAACTGGGGAATACTGAACATGAGCGTCACCAAGACACACATTTTCAAACAATTTGGTCTATTTTTCTTGGCTATATTTGTTTCGAATGCAGACTCAGAATGCGACGATTCCTCAGTCATCACTCATAATATGTCGTCTCAGTATCATAATCCCAACAACACCAAGAAACGCAACGTTTCCAACGGCATTTCGCAACCAAAACGACAACGACAACACAAAGGAGAATTATAAGAAAAGAAAAAGAGCAACAACCAACCCACCAACAAAATCTCCATCCATCTGTACAATCCAGGTACCTTGACCACCTAGAAAAAAAGCACACCAAAAAGAATAGTGCAAACCCGCCAGAACATGCCTAGCCGTCCAAGACGCAAACTCCTAGGGGCCGCCGAGGCTCTTTTTTTTTCTTTGTTTTTTTTTCTTGTCGTTACATGTCGGTCTGTGTTGCCGAAGACTTGTGCTGCGCCAGTAATGGTACAATAATTCGATCAAATCGCTTTGAATGTATATCTTCGAGATTTATCTCCAGATGCGCCGTTAAGGAAACCCAGTGGTGAAATGCCTACGCGGCGTTCTCCTTGTCTAAGGGTTCTAGCAGTGACTTTTCCCACTCATCCATGAGATTAGTGGCGGTGCGCTTGATGTTGCTGGGGGCGAGACGGTTGACCATGTTGGGGAGGATCTCGTCCAGCTTGGGGGACAATAATAAGGGTGTCTCATAACCGGTCGACTTTTTCTTGCTGCATGACCTGTTAGTCTACTTCATGGGTGGACTCGTTCCCAACAAAAGCATTCCTTCACTTACAGCGGTGTTCCGTTCAGCTCCCCATCGTCGGACTGGGATGACAGATCGTCTATCCCGCCGCTCCCCATGGTAGAGCCGCTCCAGCGGGAGGTTTTGGATGATGAAGGCGACTCCCAGTTAGACCAGTCGGTGTCATCGAGGGTGTCGAGGCCAAGAGGGGTCCACGAAAATGGCTTATTCTTCCCCTTGGCCTTTTCCCGCGGGGCTTCCTCGGTCTTGGTCTTAGTTGTCTTGGTCGATGTTGCTGCGAGCGTGGTCGACTGCTTCGTGGTTGAGGGCTCTGTCTCGGCAGTCCCGTGGGGAGGCTCAAACACGGTGCTCACTTTGGGTCGGAGCGGGCGATGCGGTCTAATGGTGTCTTGGTTTCTAGACGACTCCCGGTTCGCCTCGTTGCGGTGCTCGATACCCGTCATGGACCGCACAGGCTGGCCATTGACGGGCTCGTCTCCAACAGTGATCTGGCGGATGTCCTCGACGAAGGCTCTGAAGCCTAGCCTAAAGTCCTCGACAATTTGAGGGACAGCGGCGACGTTTTGGTGACTGCGTGGCTGCCATGAGGCACGCTTTGATAAATGGGGATGTGTCAACTGAGCGGTCCTGCGCTCGATTGACGGTAACCTGACCTGCTCCTGCGCGTGGTCACGATCATGGTGAAGAGAGAAGCCAGTATCTGTCTTGGCCGGCGAGAGCAGAGACAGGGTTCTCGTGTGGCCACCGCGGAGGACCTTGCGGCGGCTCTGGTTGGGGGTGTTTTGCGTTTGCTGGAAGAGTTTCCTACGATCCATATCCAAGCTCCGCCTGCTCGTCGTAGACTCGTCGTCAGTTGAGGAAGCAGTGGTCCGGTATGCTTCAAAAGGAGGCTTGTCGCCTTTCTTGTCTTGCGCTGCCCACTGCTTCTTGAGCTGGGTGAGATCCAACTCGGCTCGAGACAGCTCCTCCCTCAGCTCCATGACACGCCTCTCCTGAGCGGCAATTGCAATGATAAAGTCACTGGCATCCGTGGGCGATGCAACAGCCGAGTCGACGGGTGTCGGGGGCACCGAAGACACTATGGATGAGGCGGGCGTTGGTCGTGATGGGTCGCTGGTAGGGGGTGCGATCGGGAGAGTCAAAGAGAGGCGGTTAACATGACGAGACATGCTAGATTGCGAACGAGTATGGCCTCGCCTAAAAGGGACGGCATCGTCTCTGGGAGAAGCCGTGGGGGCCATTGTTGCTGCTCCTGTAGAGGCTTGACTATCGCGGTGGCCGTGTGTCGAAGTGGAAGGGTCAACGGGCCTCTCCTGGCGAGCTCGAGCCAGGTCACGAGCGGGAACGGCTGCGGCTGTTGAAGCAGTAATTGACGTATTGGCAGTTGTATTTGTGACGGAGTTGGCAGGAAGAAGGAGATCCGCGGGGACACGGTCGGCGACAGAGTATCGTCGACGGATGGCTTGTGAGGAGACCATGTCTGGACAATGCTCAAAAAGGTCGAGTCTGTGTAGGGATTGGAAGCCAACGAGTCGTCGGCGTTTATGCAAAGGAACGACGGGAACTCGACACACTCTGCGACGCCGCAATCTAGCAGCGGCGACAGCAGTGACTGCGGCCCTGGCAACGAGCGCTCTGTGGTGGGCTTGTGTTAAATGGCGGTAATCATCGAAGAGAGCGAACGAGCAACGGTGGGCGACGCAGAGTTGGAGGAGGAAACCGGGCATCAGGGAGTGAAAGCGGGTAAGGAGAGAGAGGCTTCTGCTGGAAGGAGAGTGGGTGCGGGCTCTTGCCGGTGCCAGTGTTGCGCATCGGGGTATAGCGCGCCGGAGCGGGTTCTGGTGGAGAGCGGCAGCCCAGTGAGCAGCGAAGCCCAGTATTTTCCGTCGACAGTAGCCCTGGAGCCAAGTAGGCCCTAGCAGGTTAGGCCCCCGTAGCAGTGAGAGTGGCCCTGACGGTGGCGCTGTATTGAGATGACGAGTGGGAGGAGTCAGGGCGACATTGGGAGCTGGACCGGGGCTTGATGCGACGACGATTGAGGGAGCCAGGGTTGTTGTTTTTGTTGGTTGGGTTTGTGGGTGGTGGTTATTTTTTTTTAGAGGGGGGTCCTCCAGGGGGGGGTTAAGGGAGGGAGTGTTTTTGTTGGTGAACAGGTAGTGTAGTGTAGTGCTCTCCGTACAGTAGTAGTGAGAATATGGGAGGGAAATTGAGAGACCCTTGTTCAGGACGGGGTGACGATATGTTTTAGGCGAAGGGGGATGGAGGTGAGAGGAGAGGGAGAGGGGGTGTGTGTTTGAGGATGGAGGGGGGTGTTTTCGAAGTTGCTGATAAGGAGCCCGTTGGATGAGGGTATGGGGAGAGCGTGAGGTAGTAAAGGTATTAAGGATTATCGCGGGAGGAATGTAGTAGTAAGACAAGATGAGATTGATTGATTGACAAAAAAAGTGTCGGTCGATCAGGGAGCGGATTAAAAAGAGACAAGAGAAGAAAAAAAGAGAATCAGAGATCAGAGACAAGATAAGACAAGGACAGACCAGAGACAGACAAGAAAAAAGGACGCGAGAAAAACGCGAGTAATTAAACACAATGAAAAGAATAAATGAATGATCGCGAATATCCGGAGTCGGGCGTTCCCAAGATGTAAAGATGGAGTGTTTAAAAAGCAAAGGAGTGTAGTTGACCCGATGACATCTGATCAGATGGACCTTCGGGAAGACGTGAAGAAAAAAAAAGGGTGAAGGTGAGAAAAGCAAATAAATCCACGAGGATGCATCAAACCTTTCCCCCAGACCCCAAGACTCAGACACACACTTGAGCTGAGTCGTCGATGATAATAATACTGGCGATGATGGCAAACAAATGACGGACTTGACTTTGACTGGCTGCCTCTCTCTCCCCAGTCCAGTCAGTCAGTCACCAGCGACGGTGGATGGGGGTGGTTGTCCAATATTCGGCCCAAGTAATGGTGTTGGGATTCGGGCATGAATAACTCGAAAATGAAGCATGAAACTCGACAAAGAGAATCACGGGGGGGAGGGAGGGAGTCTGGGGTTGGGATGTTTGTTTACATATGTACTCGGTATTCCATCCCATCTCATCCCATCTATTACACCTCATCATCCCCCCCTCAAGCGAGCCTCCCCGTCAACTCACCTACCACTCTCTCACCCTCACCATCCTCGGCCATTACGGTTAAGTAGGTAGGCAGGTAGGGGCGGCACCTCAGTCACAATGACATCGATCGCACCGCGGGCTGTGGCCCATCCCGACCTTCCGGGAGGGGGAGGGGGGGAAGAGAGACCAAGCCAAAACGCCGGCCCGCCCGTATTGCTGATTTCCCTTCCCGCCCGCTGTCCAGGTTGTTTTCCCGATGGGTTCCTGCGAAGTTTCCCGTTCAGATTCTCTCGAGCAGACTCACAACCTGGGACTCATCTTTGATGTTAATCGCACCATCAAACCCCCCCAACAACCAGGCTTGTGCTCTCCTCTTGTAAGCCTTGTCGGCAACGGATCGGGGGGCCCCAGTTCGGCGGCCGTTGGGTCTCCGTGCGGGTTGGTACACGGGCGCGCATGGCCTGTGATGGACGGGAAATGTCTCTCTTTTCGCCTCACCCCCCCCTCTGTTATTTCTAGCTGCTTCTTTCCCCCCTCTCCTCTGCCAGCTTGTCGACATGTTTCTGCATAGGTAGACATAGCCTCCCCGTATCGGCAAGTCGAAACCAAATAAAAACTATGGACACCAAAACCCCGAGTCTCAGGGGGCAACGGGTCAGCGTCCTGCAGGAACAATCTCTAGCTGCTCGATCGTCCCGTTAGGTTTGGGTAGATTGGATTCAAGCGCAGTCACCTGCATTTGCCGTTGGCCAGCCAGGGCAACCGTCTAAGCCCCCCAGAATCCCCTCCCGTCCATTGGCTGCAATGCATCTGACGGGCTCAGGGGTTCCTCGCGGCGATGAGCATTTGGTGCATAGCGCGCGTTCCTCATCAACTCTACCAATCGACCATGCCATTTTGTCTCCACCGCTGTCCTTGCAGCAGCCTCAACGCAGGGACCCCTTTGCCGTAATCAAGCTGTAACCATGCATTTCGGGCATGTTTGCTGCCAGATGTTGAACTGTGCGCCGAGGAGGTGCTGAGCCTGATGCAGGCAGTTTCTTGGACAAAGGTGGAACTCCGCTGGTGTTCCTTAATCACGTGCGTCCTTGTAACTGTCACGTGTGTCCCCGGATAGACCCATTTTCGTCCCAACACGTGATAGAAATGGTGCTGGATTCTATCCTCCTTGCCTCACACTCTGAGACTCAAGCTGGTGTGAAACACCTTGGCAAATGACCTACACCTAGAGGCCGCTATGATTTTTTTTTTTAGAAAGTGTTCACATTTCATCCTACTCGAGACACAAGTAGAGGTAAGTTGGCGGTGTTGAAGCTGCCGAGGCACGTTAACCCAAAAGGGAAATAGTTGGCGATATCATGTGACCACCCGTCAGGATCGTGCACCCCCTGCCCTTCACGATGGGACCGCTATCACGTCCAAATCAGCCTGGCTAGAAGCGAATGAGGCATCACCGTGTTCCCACCAGGCAGCTTGTAGCCTCAAGTACGAACACGGCCCCTCGGATGGTTTCTCTGAGCACCGAGTCAAGCCTCTGCTGCCTGCTGTTGCGGCCTCTGAGTAAAAGGGCTCGCCTTCAGTCCAACCGTCAACTGCGCATAACGGCTTTTATATCAGTCACGCCGCGTCCCTATTTTGGACTGCGCCCGTAAATGTCTTTTTGAGAAATGATTGGGCGGCTTGTATAAAATGCCGCTTCCCTTTGGTTTGGTTTGCGACCTGCTTGAAAAATCCCACCAGCTCTCCTCAGCACGAAAGAGCAACGCCCAGGTCGTGGCAAGCTGGTTCGCTCGCAACCGCGATCTTATAAACGCTCATGACACCAACGTATCAGCTCTCTTGTCGACACTCTTACCCGACAAGCGAACAGACAGGGTCTACTGTATCCAGGCTCCCACACTCGAAAAGATCATCGGTCGGGCATTCTTCCTCGGCTCTTCTCGAATCGTTGAACTGTCCCAGTACCGCCAACCGGGCCGGGGGCTTGACTTGGCCGATTGTGTTTCTCTCATTCTCACTTCGACGGTAAGTCCTAGTTCATCGGCTATCTCGGGACGGCAACTAATTGCTCATCAGCCAAGTCCTGGCTATAGCAAGACGAACTTGGTCACCATTGAGGACATCGACGAGATCCTCCATGCTCTTGCTGCAAGAGTGAAATGGAGCTCGCCGGCTATTCGAGCGACGGAAACCAGTCTGACTCATGGCAACAGGGGCGACCTTGAGCAGTTGTACCGACGCCTGAGTGCGACAGAGGCAAAGTGGTTCACACGGCTAGTTCTCAAAAACTATCAGCCTCTAGTTCTCGATCCTCATCTTTTATACCGGCTATGCGACCCAATTCTGCCATGCATCTTAAAGATTCACGACGACTTCTCCACGGCAATCAACGCCGTTCAGGGCATAAGGGGAAGGCTATTGCCTAACGCGGCGCGTAAGACACCCCGAGAGCAGATTCTCAGTACGGTAAAGCCACAACTCGGAATCAAAGTTGGGAGACAGCCGTGGGTCAAAGGCCGGAGTATCAAGCACTGCATAGAAATGGCCCATGGTCGGATGAGCGTTGAAGATAAGATAGACGGCGAGTACTGCCAAATCCACATTGACCTTAGCAAGGGAGATCAATGTCTTCAGATCTTCTCCAAAAGCGGCAAGGATAGCACGGAGGATAGAGAGGCGCTTCATGGGTAAAGCAACCGAGCCTCACATACATGTCTCTACTAACATGATGAGCAGGGCTATATTAGAATCACTCAAAATCGGGCAAGATGGAACCAAGATCACCAAGGGCTGCATTCTAGAGGGGGAGTTGGTTGCTTATGATGATTCGGTTCGTCTCCCCAAACACATTGATAGGCACCTCCTAACCTTTTCCAGAAACAAAAGATCCTTCCTTTTCATAAAGTACGGAAGCATGTCTCCCGGCGAGGCCGTTTCTTGAACGCAGAGCAGGACTCCTTGTAAGGCCTGTCTCCCGTGGATACGTATCTCAGATACTGACCGCAACAGACCCGGTCCTTGTGAACATCTAATGATAGTATACTACGACATCATGCTGCTAGATGACAAGTCACTCATAGGCCTCCGACACTCTAAGAGGTTCAGCATTCTCGAAAGCATCATCTGTCGCAGGAAAGGCTGGGCAGAACTCGTGCCACGCCAGGTCATCGACATTGGACAAAGCCTAGGCGTGTCCAGTCTTCGAAAAGCCTTCGCCCTCACAATTCTAGCTCGTAAAGAAGGCCTAGTCTTGAAACCAGATGAACCATATTTCGACTTCGCCGACCGGCGACGGAAGTTCTCGAGTTGCTGTATTAAACTCAAGAAAGAGTACATTGGCAACTTTGGAGAGGTTGGCGATTTCGCTGTAGTTGGCGCTCGTTATGACCCAACCAAGGCCACCACGTATCGTATCGCAGGCCTGAAATGGACTCATTTCTACCTAGGCTGCCTTGAAAATCGAGAGGCAGTAAAACAGTGGGATGAACAACCCGAGTTCATCATCGTCAATGTCGTGGAGTTGAATGAGACCATGCTGAGAGACGTGGTCACTTATGCAGATCCCAGGCCTGTCTCTCCTAGCGACAACGACAAACTCAAGCTGAAGCTCGCCCCTGGGGTCGAGCAAGGCTCACCTCTGACGACCGTGTTTACAAACCCCCTGGTGTTTGACCTCAAGTGCTTCAGCTTTGACAAGGTCGGAAACACGGGCTTCTGGAGTTTACGTTTCCCCTCCGTCACCAAGGTGCACCTTGATCGGGACTTTACCGACACCATCTCCTTCGAGCAGCTGCAGGTTATGGCAAAGGATGGTACTACTGCGCCGAGTTTGGACGATAGTCAAGAGAATATTCAGTGGATTGCGAAATTAGAGGCGGCGGATCCTCGTGGGATCGCGGTTGATGCCATCAGCCAACTGACGGCCTCGACGATGCCAACACCATCACCTCGACGGTCTACTCAGAACACGAATCCTTCCTGCTCACCTACATCTCCCCTTGCGGCGCGGTTTCCCGCTGGCGCCCGAACAAGTCCTTCTCGTCCTGAGTTTGTGGCTCCGCCTCCTCGCACCTTACAAGCACCAGCGCCTCCCTTGTTTTCGCAGTCTAAACCAACGACCAGGAGCAAGCGAAATAGCCCTCCTGCACCTCCAGCACTATCTTCCAAGCGACAGAAATCCATCCAACCGGAGTCTTTAGACACGAATCCATCGTCGACAAATCAATGTGGCTCCTCTCAAAGTCGCAGGCCTCTGACGGAGATTGAGGGCAACTCTCAGTCCTTTCATTCTTCCTCTTCGGTTATTCAATGCAGTGTTGGGATAAATGAGCCTGAAGTAGTCGACCTTACCTCGTCCCAGGAGGGTTCCTTTACAACATCAGCGACGAAACTTCGTTCTCCGCAGATCACGCAACCGTCGTCTCCTATGGACGGCACCACAGTGATAACCATTCCGGACCAAGAGAAACAAGATGGGGAAGATTCTCAACCTGTTGATCTAATTTCATCGTATACCGTCCCCAGCAGGAAAGGGTGCCGCTTCGCTAGGGGAAAATGCAAGCTCTCTAGAACTATCGTCCTGGTAGCTCCGGATCTTCTCGCATCAACGAAGGAGGCCAAAGTACACATGAAGGATCATGGGCTTCATGATCCAGTGGAAAACATCGACGAGTGGATGCAGGCAGATAAAGAGCGAGCATCTAATAGCAAAGAATGGGAGCCTAGGCCAACTACAGTGCTACTCGTCGATAGTAGGCGACAGGAGACAAAGACGCTGTTGGAGAGGATCGAGTCGGGGAGGCAGACTCTTCCGGAAAAGAGACGTGACTGGGTCACGGTTTATGATTGGCAAGTGCTGAAATACGTTACGATTATGGAAGATGAGACTATTACGTCGAAGTACTATGATGGGTGGCATGATCCATGGAGGCGGTGGTACATTGGGATTGTTTGATATAATGCATTATGAACATATCCTCAGATGAAAGACTTGGCAAGTTGACTATGACTTCTTATCATACAGGTCGCCGTAGCTTTCCTTGAGTCGCATGAAAAGGTGCTCGTCGGCTGTCATAACCTTTCTCTCGGCATAGGGGTTCACACTCGCCGTGGTCGTTGACTGTACGAAGCTCTTGACTCTCTCACTCGGGACAGGCTCAAGCGGCGTCGATCCAACAGGGTGGCAGAAGTACGCAATCGAGTACCTAGGCCCCGAACTCGTCTCTCCCTCCACTCCTCCCCCTCCCTCCTCTGTCGGAAACACAACCCGGTGAAGCGTACTGCGGAACAGTCCGTTTGTCCAGTACGATAACAGGTCGCCAATGTTGACGAGGATGGGCGGGGAGGGGTCGTCCTCGGTGCCGGGGGGGCAGACGGGGACGGGGGCCCAGACGTTTTCGGTGGTGAGGAGCTCGAGGCCGGCTTGGCCGCGGAGGCGGAAGAGGAGGGTTATGGAGCCGTAGTCGGAGTGGGCGCCGGCTCGGACGTCGTTGGCGGAATGGGTGGTTGCAGAGGGTGGTGGGTAGCGAAGGAGGCGGAGGATGGAGGGGGAGGGGCCGGCGGTGGTGCTGTGGGCGGAGGAGAAGAAGTCGTCGACCTGCATGAGGTTGGCGAGTGTTCTGAAGGGGGGAATCATGGTTTATTGACTTACACCGAGGCCGAGACCGAGTAGGTAGAGGAGCTTCTGGCAGAGGTTGTGGCAAGAATCGGCAAAGGCGCTGATTTGAGGCTCATGGGGGACGATGGGGACGGGGAGTGGCTGTTGAGCTTTGCCATTGAGGAATTCCCCAAAGTTGAAGGCCCTGTTGTCGATATTGGATGAGTTTTCAATGGTGAGGCATGTTAGTCATGATAGATGAGGTCTCACTCACTCTTTAAAATCCCCGACCTAATTGGTTGCGTGTCAGTATATACGTAGGATATAAGAGTACATGTATCAAGGGTATAGGTAGGATTTAAATACCTTTTGGTTCTTGGGATCCAACGTCTCGGAGTGCATCCCAGACCATCCTCGATTGTTGGTCTGGATAGTACATCTCTGCTTCTCTTCTACGGGACATTCGAATGTTGTTTTGGACTATCGGGAACGGCAAGTTCAGCATACGTTGATGGAAGACATTAACTAATGGTTTAGTTTTATTCTTACAATGGAGAATGCCCCATCGATATCGTTGGTCGAGATGTCACGGCCTAGGTTGCGGATATAGATGAATCCATGCTTCTCGGCAGCGTCGACGAGCTGGCGGGCGATTTCCTCTTGGGGGACGTTGGGGGCGGATACGTCGATGATGGGGATCTTGGCTGTGGTTGCCATGGTGAATTGCGCGGTGAGTTGGTCGGGGAGACTATTCAGAGATGCTGTTGTGATGACGATGCAGGGTAGCTGTTGTTTTTGTCCGTAGTAGTATAGGTAAGTAGGTGACGATGATCACTTGCACTTCTTCCCGAGTCGGATCATGCGTCAGATTTGGAATTTCAGACAGGATTGAAAATACAATACGAAAAATGTTGCAGAATTGAAATTATTAGGATGAAATGTATGACTTATCACTGTGGAGGACCTCTCGCAGCATTCATCATTCCCCCGCATACGGATTTCATCCTAGACAACGGGTACCCTAGATAAGCAAGCCTTCCATCCTCACTGTTCTGTCAAGTGGGAAAATCAATCCCCGCAGACGAGACACGATCTGCACCGCCACAAGGACTTGAAAACTCAAAACTCTCACTAGCCACACAACTCACGAGGGGCTTTTTTATCGGGGACTCGTTCGTTCCTCCCCCCCTCCACCCTTGTCTCCCGTCAACCCCTTCCCAGCTGAGCACTCAAGTAACCCACCCACACCACGCAGCAGGCAGGTACCACCCAGTGAACAGACGGAGCAGGTGGTACCTTTAGGTACTTTCCCCTCCCTGGGCCTGCTGTTGCCGCTGTAACTCGCCAGCAAAACTAACTTTCCCGTCACTTCCAGTCCCACGTCTACACATCCACCTCCCCTGTAGAGGTTCCAGTTTCTCAACTTCAACCCTTTCTCCCAAAACCTCGAAACTTGTGAGACAAGGAGGAAGATACACGCGGGTTCTCTCACTCACACGTTCCCTCTTCTTCTTTTCCGTCCGCCTCGTCACAGTTCTCTTTTTTCTTCTTTTTCTTCTTCTCGACCGCAAACTACTCTCATCCTCGTTCCGACGGGCCGAGCCTCGTGCCCTTTTCCCTCTTCGTTGGAGCTGCTGCGCCTCTCCCTCTCCCACAAGCTACCCTACCCTCCGTGGCTACGACTCCCTTTCAGCCCCGCCATCGATTCCTACCTATCCTCCACCTTCAACGACCCGTCCATTTGTTGCTGCAGCCAACTCTCGCCCCTCTTGCGTTGGCCGATCGACCTACTTTGCGCGCACCGCTCTCTCCGCTAAAATTCCCCGGCCGCCGAATTTCGACACCGGAGACTCGAAATACAAGGGCAACCGTGTCGCTGGGATTTTGTCCGAGATGCCATGTGAGTTTGATTCTCGACAAAACACTGCGTGGCCTCGTTTGTGGGGGGTGGCCTGGTCAGGCTGGGGCTGCAATATCGTCAAGTGGGCAACTGGTCAACAGCAATGCTCGACTATACCAGCTTCGCATCGCTACGGGAAGCTCAAGCGTGCCTTCTTGTTGCTTTGTGGGGAAGCTGACCTTGCAATACCGAGCTCAATTGCATCTAGAGGTTGCTAGGAGCTCCTCCGGCGTCGCCTGAGCCTGCTTGGCGTGATTGGCACCACCATCATCCGTCGCCTCGAATCGCATCGCCTTCCCCCAGCACCTACGCACCGCATCTCACTTTTCTTTGTGCCGGGCACTAATGAGATATCTAGTCCTTGTTGAGGATTCCTGGATTAATGACCAGGCTTCGTATGTCTAGCTGTCCTCGTCTGCTTGAGTATGCGCTGACACCTACCTCGCCTAGCACACACGCGCTCTCCGAGCTCGAGCAATGCGCCATCGCCGTAGATGCGACGTACTACCTCAGCCAGCTCCTCGATAATCCTCCCGCCCGCGAACCCCTCCTCTCTGCCCTCGGTGGCCTTACCGGTATCGAGGTCCACATCAACGAAAACCTCGAACTGTGGGAGAAGAATCAGATTGTTCCCTTCTTCGTTTTCGACGGCCAGTCCGTAACTGGCCAGGACACCATCTCACTAAATCGCGGACTTGAGGCCAACAAGAAGACGGACGAAGCATGGGCTCTGTACTCGCGCACGGCGGCTGAGGAGGCCGTGACGACCTTTGGGGCGAACCCAGGTGGGTTGATCTCCCATGCTTGTACTCGAATCCAGGCTCACCCGACTCTATAGGGGCTTTTCTCATCCAGAATCTCTACCCACTGTTGCAGGGAATCCTCAAGGACCGCGGCCTTCACTTTCTGGTCGCACCTTTCTCTGCCTGCGCCCAGGTTCGTGTTTCACGCATTCTCGTTTCATACTCACATGTCAGAGAGTCCTGACCCGTTTTCGTAGCTTGCCTATTTCGAGATGACCGACTCGGACCAGTGCGCGGGTGTTATGGGATCTCAGGAGCTTCTGCTGTACCCAATTAAGGATTCCGTCATCAGAAGCCTTGACTGGGAGGCAAACACAGTCACGGCCATCTCCAAGAAGAAGCTTGTGCGCAACCTCACTCCCCGAGCCAGCGAACCAAGATTCATCGACTCCTTCCTTATGGCTGGCACATCCTTCCTCCCCCCTTTTCCGGCGCTGTTGGAGAATTCCATGTACTCGCATTACAACATCTCGACCGCCGCCAACCTGTTGAGGACGTCCGAAAACAGCGTCGCTACTGCCTGTGCAAGCTTCAACGATATCCTGCAAAACAAGGACCCCGACTGGCTCGACAAGTACCAAAAGGCGCGCATGGTTGTCAACCATTTTGTGTACATCGCCGAGAGCGGTGAGATCCGCGTCAACGACTTTGATCGCCTGACCAAGGACAACCACGAGTATCTCGGCCTCCAACTCCCCGCGGAGCTGTTCCACTATGTCAATACCGGCCTAATTAGCCCTCGCTTGCTCAATAGTATTACCCACAGCGAGATAGTTATCCAGCCCACTCTCGATGGTGTCGTCTCGGATCAGTATAAAAACCTTGCCACGAGGCAAATACTGCCCATCAAGGAGCAGGCTCTTGCGCTCCTTATCCCTAGACTCCATCGGGGTATTCAGCACAAGAACATCAAGGTCCGTGCTTGGTTCGATCCTAGCTTCTCCTACAATATCGACCAGCAATCCATCCAGCCTCCACCCTCACACCGGGCGGCTACTTGGAATGTCAAGCAGAGCGATGTCCGTTCCTTCTTCCCGGTGGATTTTGCTGGTCCCGTGTCGCTCGAGGTTTTGGCGCTCGCCAACGACGACTTTGTCAAGGCGACCTTCCCCACGGAGAAGCACATCAAGGGCATTGACAGCACCGAGATGGTCACTTCGGTGACGATTTGGCGATTCCTCCACCTCAGGGGCTACGTAAACGACCAGCACAAGCTGACCAACTGGGGAAATGCGCTGGCGACTACTCTGCTGGCTCTGAAGGAGGCGAACGAGAACCGCCCCGAGGTGCCTGGCATTGACGAGGCTGCGTTGCTCGCGTTCGAGTTGATCCGATTTAGCCTTCTTAATGGGAATCATATTGAGGGCCAGCCCGGCCTCCCTCGACGAGGCACCGATGAGGAGAAGGCCAGCTTGGTGCTCATCAGCCAGTGTGCGTCTCTGCTAAAGTTGCGACACCAAGCGTTTGGATACACGGGTCCTCTCAACAAGAGTCTCTTAGCCTTCCGCTCGCTGTCTTCGACGTTGCGTGAGGCGGATCGCGACTTGATTGAGGCGATCGTGGCTTCAATGTTCATGTATGCGCAGTCTAATCGTGAAAGGGACGACCAGTTGGAGATTAGCCAGAGGTAGGTGCATCGGGTCATCAAAGGGCCATACAGTGGGCTAACAGTATTAGGCTTCCCTTCCTCACTGAGCCCGACATCGGCCTCGGTATCGCTGTGCGGACATTCTTCGACGACGACGAGCCAAGCGACAGCCAAGAGACACGGGCTCAACGGCTCCACGAGTTCCCCAAAACATTCGTGCCATTTGCCGAAGGCCTGAGCGAGGATTTCCGTACCGCATGCGACTTTGTGGATGCTCTTAGCAAGGGCGTTCAGGTCCTCGACACGAACGAGTTGCCAGCAGCCGACAAAGAGGCATGGGTCAGGGCCCAGGCGTACCTGGAGGCCAGACCCTTTTAGAGCGAAACTTGACTGCTTGTCGACGGACACGGATGTTAGACGACGAAGGAAAAACAACGTTAAAAAAAAGAAAAAGCGTCACTGTTTTACGCATGAATCCTTCGATACCCCTCACCTTGCGGGCGTCTCTGCGGCGTTGGAGAGGCGATAGAAATTTCGGGGACCCGGAAGAAAAGTTATTGAGCTATCGATGATGCCAGAGGAGTTGTCGACGGGTATTTGACTCGACTATGAGTCGTGGGGAGGACGACTTTTGAGAGCGAGCAAGGGGCGTTTAGTCAATGGGACAACGGTGCCGATGAAACGGCCATAGAAGAATCGGTGGAAGTGGAGAGGGAGACCTCGGGAACGACCAGGTTTAGCTGAGTTGACATGGAGGTATGGCTTATACACTATCGACATGGAATGTGGCATGTCGTGGGGGGGGGTTTCGACGAGCATCTCTAGAGCAGCCGTTTCGGCGATGACGCACGAGAGGGCATACGCAACCCGGAACCGGAGCCCCGACACCATTTCATGCTGAATTCTACCTCTCATCTCCTCTGCAGTTTTTATCATGACAAGTTCCTCTGGTGATGTTCGTTTTCGGAGCAGGGTAGGATTACGTAGTGAAGGACAGGGATGAATTATGTGATAACATTATGGGTATCTCGACTCCTCAGACTCCTGTTTATCTAGCTAATAGTTAGAACCATGGGCCCAGCCACAGTAATATCATCCGTCAAGACGCCCTCAATCGGCCCAGCACTCGCTAGCGAAACATAGGTGACACCGGCGACCTCTTTGGGCACCTTGCACCCCTCGGCTTCAGTGAATGGAGTGAATTTGGTCCCTCCGGGGACGACACCTCCGGATGTAAAGGCACAATGCGTAGCTGTCTTGGCTGCCTCAGAAGCCAACTTTATGGGCGCTCCGACTGTGACGGCCTCGGCGGTTTGGCCGTCTGCCATTGCGAGAGACGGGAAGGGCTCGATGAGCAGGTTGGAACCCTCGGGACACTCGACGATGAAGGGGGCGGCGAGAGAGAAGACGGCCCTGGGCCCAAGTGGCGTATCGAGCGGTTGCGGGATGGCCTTTTGGCCTGAGAACCGCCGTAGAGCGGTTTGATGTCTGGCTTCGACTGTCAAGATGGCACCCGCGACGCCGAGGATGGCCGGGTCGGAGAGCAGGGGCGCGGCACCGAGGTATGCGGACACACCAACATTTTCGAGGATAGCAGCTGTAGAGAGGATAGTAGAGGGAGAAGAGGTGGCGGCGGAGAAGTCGTAGGTGCAGGCCTGGACGGGTTTGAAGCCAGCTTGGGCGAGGGCGGACTGGAGGAGGACGACGTGGGAGGCCTCGGTCTGGGAGATGGAATGGAGGTCGGCGAGGGTTGAGGCGGGGAGGGAGGAGGGTGGGAGGGAGAGGAGGGATGTGCTGTAGAAGGCTGATTCGAGGTGTTCGAGGGTGAGGGCGCTGGGAGGGGGGTGTGTGTGTTAGTTGGGGAGTTGTAGGGGTGGGTAAGCTGAGAGGAGGAGGAGGAGAGCTTACAAGTTGAGAATGTCTGGGTCGCTGAGGCTGGTAGCGAGGAGGGCGTTTTGACGTTGCGAGAGGGTGTGGTAGTGGAGTTGGCGGGTGGTGAGTCGATGGTTGGTGGGGAGACTGGAGATGGGGATGGAGAGGGTGAGGGTGAGGATAGAGAGGATGGTGGTTTTGAGGGAGGGCATTTTGGTGAGATGGTAGGTCTGAGAGATGTTTGGTGAAGAGAGTGTTGTTGTTGGCCAGCCAGTTTAGATGTTATTGATATCAATAATTACAAAGAGATGAAGAGAGTACAAGAGATTGAGAAAGATTCAAGTCGTAAAGTCGTAAAGTAAAGTGAGATGTTGTAAAAGGAATGGGAGTTGTAAAGCAGGCCAGTGCTTCTAATGACAGGAGGTAAAGAGTGTGAATCTCTGGGAACTTGGGAAGTCATCTCGACATGTCGATTCCGCCTCTATATCTACCTATCTGTCTGGTCTTGTCGAGTAGTATCTTCTTGGTGAGGCAGCTTAGTTGCAGAGACTAACTCTCACCTGTAACAAACTCCTTGAGAAAGGGGGTCTTTGGGAGACATTGGCGATTGCTTCACCATCGACTCCGGATGACAGACGACCCGATCGCTTCGGCAGTGCCCAGGACTTACCAGGAGGCTTCGATGTTACGCTCCGGCTTCTCAGGTTGGAGGGTTTAGTATGCCAAAACACCCGTCCATCTCCATGACCCTCCTCCCCGTGACGCCGGACTTGTTCAGATGAAACCTCTTGAACAGAACGGAGGGCGGAGGGGGGAGCTAGGATACTGGTAGGTAACTCGTTCAGCCTTCGGGAACTGTCACCTCCGTGTACTAAATAAATTAGCCCGACTTGCACGGTGCACGGAGTAGGTTCCCCCCCTCAAGGAACCTCGGCTCAGTACATGTCCGAAACGGACCTGATACCATCCCCAACTCCGTAGTCCAGTCTCCCCCTCCCTCCATACCTCCAGAAAATGACTAACACTGCACCGACGCAGTGCGGAATATCCACCGCTTAGGTCGGACTTCTTTTATTACCTTGCTTCCACGACAAACAGGGTAAAAGTCCTAGAATAAAATGATGCTGCAGCAAAAAAAAAAACTGCGCCCTTTTTCTATTTGCTCATTTCCGACTCGCTTGCTCACTTTTTTGCCGCTCGACAAGAATCCAGATTCTATTAGCGTAAAAAAAAAATGGACAAAAAGTTCCCCATGTCTCGTCTCTCTCTCGCACCTTCCTGGTAGGTAGGTATCATCAGCTTGTGAGAGAGAAACAAGTCATGAGAACAAACTTGCACTGCACCCCTCCACCCCTCCTTCCCTGTCTGCCTCACCCATGTTTCCCTTTCTTCCCCAGGAAGAAGGAGGGGGGGAGGGACGGGGAGAGGACGGGGAAGGAGGGGTGGTAAGAAAGAGGAAGGACACAAGTCGTCCTAAGCTACTTTTGGATAGAAGCTTGACAACAAGCTTATTTTTACCTCTGACCCAATTCGACCGGGGGGATTGGTTGTTGGGTAGGAGCGGAGGAGGAGGGGGGCGAGTGGAGGAAGGAGTGAAGGGGAGGCCTAAGGCGCAAAGGCGGCCTTCTCGGCGATCGGGGACAAGAGATCTAGACTTATGGAACCATGCATACAAACTATTGCTCAAAGATCTTGGCAATAATCCCCCCGAATGCTTGCATGTTTGTTCGCTTCTCGCTTCTCGCTTCCCGTGACCCCCCGTAGGGCTGAAGAGGGAGGCAGCCCGGTTTTTACGTGATGGAAATAAGCTAGTGACTGACAAGTAAACCAGACTATTGAAGAGAGGCTGAGGAGGAGGCGTCGATTCTGATCATGATGGTGGTGGTGGTGGCGGGCTTTTTTGTCTGTCTCGCTTCTTGTCAGTCTCGCTCTTGTCTTTAGAGTGCCTAGATTGGACGTCTCTGGACCTATCATGTCCCGTCGTGCCGCTGTCTCCGTCCACCCAGGTAGGTAATCACTCCCCGCCAAATGCGTGTCTCGGCCGTCCTGCTTCTTTTTTTTGACGATTCTCTCGCTAATTGATACCTCAGCTGGGTGGAAAAGACTGGTCGGTGGCGGCAGCCACAGACGGGGGGTTAGACATCACTCCAGTTCGACAACGCTATCGACTCTTTGGTGCATCCCCCCCCCTCTTCGATATCGAGTTAAACCACGCAGAGAACCGAGATTCTCATGACTTACATCCTAGCAAGACCGTCTGGTCGAGACCATAAGTGCCAAGAGACTACTCCCAGGCGTAAGGCGGATTCCCGTCCTTCGGAATGCGCTTTGTCGTCGAGACCGTTCAGCTGGTCCGGTCTGGGGACTCACTAGCAAGGCGAGGAGAACTGGGGTAGATACGATGAGAGAGATGAAGAAGAAGAAGAAAACAGAGATGGGGAGGGCGCGAAAACTTCTATAAAGAGGAGCTTCCCAATTGTCCAAAGGAGATTTGGAAAAGCAACCGCCCTCCTCAACCCCAACAGACATCTTCACTCCTCTTCACATCTCCTCCTCCTCATCTCATCTCACCTAACCCACCAACATGAGGCTTCCCTCCGCCCGCAGCCTCTGCGTTGCGGCCCTCCTCGGCGCCAAGTTCGTCTTGGCCCAGGACGTCTCTGGCGACGTCACTGATGTCGCGGAGCCTACTGAAGCCGAGCCCATCGACAACGAGCCCACTGACGTCGATGAGCCGACGGGGCCTGCTGAGCCCACCGAGACCGACGAGCCCGTCGATACTGACACCGTCGTCGTGGAGCCTACCGAGACCGACGAGCCCGTAGAGACTGAGGAGCCCACCAAGACCGACGAGCCCACCGAGACTGATGAGCCTGTCGAGACCGAGTCGACCACCACCGACGTCGAGGAGACCGAAACCGAGACTCCTACCGGCACCGAGGACTCGACTGGCACCACCACCACCGAGGAATCCACCTCCACCTCTACCGACGACGACGATGATAGCGAACTCCAGGAAGTCCCCTCGACTTACAACGGAGAGTCCAAGGATCCCGTTCCCACCGAGGACGTCACCACCCCGGACCAGCACTTGGCTGAGGACAAGATCAACACCCCCTTCACCAACCCCTCCCCCGAGGAGGCCCGCGAGATCGCCGCCAACGAGGGTGTCATGTTCGAGTACTTCGTCGAGAACGACCCCTCGCCCGCTGATGCCGGCAACTACTCCATCCCCGCCAACGTCTCTGAGTGCAACACCAGCATCGGCAAGCGTGCCCTCGGCAAGCGGGCGTTGACCTGCACGCCCATCAAGTCGCTGGATTTTGACGTCTACTTCCACTATATCTTGCCCAACAAGACTGCGGATCGCCCGCTCCGGCTCGCCCAGAGAATCAAGGAGAGCGTAAGATGCCCCCGCGGACTTGACCATCTCCGTTGCTGTTGCTGACCCGTGATATAGATGGAATATGTCAACTCTGTCTACAACCTCAATAGCATCAACTTCAACTACAAGTACTGGACCCTGTGGTCTCCTCCTGCCAAGGGTGACAACTCGGACTGGTCCAGTGTTATCGACGAGGCGCCCCGGCTCAAATCCTGGCAGGGCCAGAGCCGCATTGGCAACAAGGCGACGCTGAACGTGTGGCTCATCAACGAGTTCAACAACACGAACCTCAACGGCGTTAGTAGCCCTCCTTCACAACCCCCCTCCCCTACCGACCTAGTAGACAAGAACTGACAACGAGACGCACAGTACGCCACCTTCCCCTGGTACAAGAACCTCAAGGTCGACGGCGTCGTCATGAAGCAGGAAAAGGCCATGGGAATCGGCTGCGTCACCCTCATCCACGAGATCGGCCACTGGCTCGGTCTCAGGCACACCTTTGGCAAGGTCGTCGAGAACGGGGAACCCCGCTGCGATGAAGTCGGCGACGGCATCCTCGACACGACCGCCACCTCTGGCCGCAAAAACACAGTCTGGCAATGCAACCAGGTTCCCTGTGTCGGCAGTGACGAGGAGCCTATCCAGAACTACATGAGCGTAAGCATCCCCCAACCCCATTCCATCACCAAGCCCAGCGCGTTGACCAAGCCATAGTACTCCGTCTGCCGTGGCCGCTACCCACCCTTTGGCTTCACCACGGACCAAAAGACCGCTATTTTCGCTCGCAGCGTCAAGTGGCGCCGCGGCTGGAAGGAGAACGAGTGCTGGTGGACGGATCCCGATGCCAACGAGGAGAAGAAGAGGCCCACGAAGCGATCCACTATGCAGGACCTTGTCGACGGAAAGTGCCCCGATATTGATGCCGCCGCCAAAGAGATCGAGAACGCTCCGACCGCCCCCAAGGAGGATAGGGAGGATGAGGAGGATGACGACAACGCCGCCGGCAGGGTTGGCGCCGGTGCTGCTACCGCCGCCGCCGTTGTTGCTGGAGTTGTCGGTGCGGTTATGATGATGATCTAATGCCTGATCCCATGTCAGTGATGGGTCATGTTTGACACATAATGTAATGCTTGGTTGGGAGTATAGTCTATGTCGTTGCGGAGTTGAAGGGGGTTGGCTGAGAGGGGGGGGTTTAAGGAGTTGAGTTGCTTAGGTACGGAGTTGGAGATGGTTGAGAAGACGAGTTTTCAGGCCCCCAGGGGCGTACATACTTAGCTTGCTTACTGCATACAATTAATCGATTGGCGATTAAAAGACAACTTGTTGAATGCGACCCAACAAGGAAGGAAAAGCAGCAATGTTGGGGATTCTAAAGAAGGGACACCCCAACATACATCCCTTCTGCCTCCAACTGTGTCTGAGAGAGGAAAGACCGACCCCGTTCTAACTACCTACCTACTTAGAAACCAAATACTGTGTGATACCTCCAGGGCTACGGAAAGAACGACACTGCTCCGGTTTCGCAAAGGGAAGGAAGGAAAGCAGGAAGGAAAGAAGGAAGGTGGGCATAGGACCTCAGTATACTTGGGTGCATCATCTCAGATCATGCAGTAAAGAGTTCTTTACGTTGAAATAGCTCTCTCTTTTCCTCCAAGTTTCTCATCATAGGTCATGAAAGAACAGAACAGATATTACTACATAAGGAGAAGAGGAGAGAAGAGAGATGTTAGAACTGCGAGCTTCTTTCCCTTTTATCCCTGGACGACACCCCCCATCACTACGGTAATACATGCAGGATACACTTTCCTCATGCCGTTGCCTAGGAGAGGCGAGGTATGTACCGATATAATACGCCATATTTATGTACTTGGTATCCTAAATCTTGAAAATAAAAATGTAAGTTTTTACGGAAATTTAGGAGTTATGTGGTACTATTGACATGTCATTCATTGTACCTTTAGACGTTCCTCTGCAGGGAGCCCAAATCCTTATCCATGGCAACAAGTCGTGTCGCCATTCCCAAGTCTGGTCAACTTGGGACTGTACCTTGGATAGTTTTACACCTAGCACCAAGTTCATCACTCACAAAAAGCTCAACCATATTGAAACCATAAAGGGGGGTTCATTTTTACTCCTCGAGGCCAACTCGAAATTACCTCCTCTTCCTCCGCTTACTTCACACCTCCACACACACTTGATGCACTCTCTCCTATGCCTTCGTCCAAGCGACAACTCCTTCACTATCCCACATGCCATGCCGTACTATGAATACTATTCCCACAATATGATATACTAATTCGCCCGCTGCGGCTGAGACTTGTCCAAGCTGAACCCGCCCACAGCCTCCTCACTCTTCGGCATTCTCCCATCACTTGGTCAATCCATCCATCTTCTCCTTCCTCTTACAGAGCATACGGGTTCAGAGACCGAATGGTCAGGCAACTAGACCTCGGGTTAGCACGAATCTTGAACTATCGAGTTTGAAAACAGGGGCACTTACGGTGGGCTCTTGGAGAGATCCGTCTTCAGGATAACCGGAACTCGTGTCATCTCAGTGACATCCTGGATGTACTCTCCATCCTCCTCGCGGAGCGAAAACAGGTCAAGGTACTTCTCCTTGTTGCTGAGGCGGGTCTCGACCGCCTCTGCCACCGGCACCTTGGAGTCGGACCGGGTGCGGTGAAGACCACCCGCGTTCGAGGCCGAGCGAGCAGGAGATCCGGGAACGCTCTGCGTCGGGCGCTCAGCCAGCGAAGCTCCGGCCATGGCCTCTGTCACATCCGAAGTGTTGTCATCGTCGTCGTCGAACAGAGCGTCGACATCGTCGGTCGAGATTGTTCCCGTATCCGTCTGCTTGCGGGCAGCTTCCTCTCGCTCCTTTCGGGCACGCTCGGCCTCCTCGGCCTGGCGCTGCGCCGCAAGGGCATTCGACGCCCGCATCGACGCCGCCGCCTTGGGTCGCTCATCCTCGGGCACGTACGCCGAGCTGGGGACACCCTTCTCCCAGTAGAGCTCTAGGACGCGCTTCTCCTTCCGGAACTCGGCCTTCTTCAGGGGCAGCTGGTCACAGTGGACTCGCTTCTCAAAGCCCCATTCGGGGATGAGCACGTCAAAGGCCGACTCATACACACAGAGGACAATGCCCTCGGCAATGAGGTCGCCGTTGGCCTCCTGGCGCTTCTTGTCCATCGTACGGCAGGACTCGATGTGGATGCTCTGGTCCTGTGCGTTCTGGGCCGAATCCTTCTTGGTGTTGCAAGACTCGGCAGTCTTGACCAGGTTCTCCAAATCGTCATTGAATTCAATCTTTCCTTCGGACAGGACCGCCTCGAGCTGGCGATGGACAATAATGTCGGCATATCGCCTGGTCGGGCTGGTGAAATGAGTGTACAGGGGTAGGTTGAGGGAGTAGTGAGGCCACAAGTGCTTGCCAGTCTTGCCGGTAATAAAGTACTTGGCTCGCTGCATAGACTTGACGAAGAGCGTCTCCATGCCCTTTCGCAGATCGGGGTTGTCAACCTTGAAGAGGCTGTTCTGGAGAGCGCCGCTGCCAGACGAGTCGATGTCATAGCCCAGGGCCGTCATGCGTTCGACAAAAGTCTGGAGACGTCGGGGGTTAGGAGCCGCCTGGCGTCGAAGGAGGGCCTTTTCAGGAAGTCCTTCGGCAAGGCGCTGCGCCACATATGCGTTGGCCTTGTGGATGAGCTCCTCCACGAGCTCCAGGGCAAGTGTCGAGTCGAACAGGTTGTCCTGGACAGGATTGTTCTCGTCGTCAAGCTGCTGGAGCAGACGGAGAGGAGCGATGGGCTCACCACCAGCTCCGAGACGGGTCTCTCGGAACTTTTGCGAAACCGCGTTGAGGATCTGGATCGTGTTGACGGGGACCGTCGAATTGCCGTAGTTGGGCGCGTCGGTCAGGGCGTCATCGATGTCCCGGAGAGAAACGTTGCCTGCACTCTTGACGATCGTCCGGCCAACCCAGCTATCGCCCTCGGCGACAGATCCATTTTGTGGGTTCACGCTGAAAATGACACTGACAGCCAATCGCTCTTGATCAGGCGTCAGTGAGCAGACCTCGGCCGACAGCTTGGGGGGCAGAAGGGCGCAGAAGCGGTTCTTCAACTGGACAGATGTGCCTCGCTTCTTTGCCTCGCGATCGACAAGCGAGTTGGGCTTGACAAAGTGGGCAATGTCGGAAACGTGAACACCAATCTCGATCTTGCCATCAGGGCGAGACTTGACGTGAACGGCATTGCCAAGCTCGGCGCCACCGTTGAAGTCGATGGTGAACACCTGCTCCTCTCGGAGATCCCGACGCGCGGCGAGAGAAGCTTCATCCTCCTTCTCAAGAGACCAGTCCTGGAGGCCAACGCTTCGCAAAACGGCATCAGAGAACTCGTCAGAAGAGAAGTTGTTGTCACGAAGGAGAGCATCAGTCTCCACCTTGAGATCTCCCATGCGTCCGAGCTGCTCGACAAGGGTACCGAAAGGATGAAGGGAAGTGATGGGCCAGCGCTTTATGCAGGCCACAAAAATCCTATCCGCATAATCCTGGTGCTTCTCCACGAAGTCGCGGGGAGCCTGCTCGGTCGGGATAGCAATGAGGGGCACGCGCTTGTCGGTGGGCTTGAACCAAACAATCTTGGGCTTCTCCTGGTGACGGTGCTCTACCTGGCGATGGTTGTGACCCTCCCGGGCGGCCCTCTCGGCCTCCTGCTTCTCCTTGGTGGCCTGGCTGCTGGGTCGTAGTAGACCCAGTGTTCCGGAGAACATCTGACCAGCAACACGCTCAATAACAGCAACGACGTGACCAGCATACAGGGGCTTCTGCTCATCATTGATTTCCTCCTCTTCAACAAGGAGGAGGCTCTGACCTTCAACCTCAACATCGTCATTCTTCTTCTGCGTCGGTCGCTGACGCAGACTGCCGCGACGCCGGATGCCGCCCTCAGGGGGGTTGGCGTCATTGTTGTTACCCGAGTTCTGGTTGCCCTGGTTGGTAGATCCAGATCGGGTGTCAGTGATATCCTTGCGCTTCTTCTTTTCTTCCTTCTCGCGCTTCTGTCCCCAAACCTCGTCGACGTCGAGGAGCTCAATGGCAACGAGATCGCCCTCGAGAGCACGGTTTCGGTCCTTGCTACCACAGATGAAGATATCGGCATCAAGGAGACCATCCTGGGTGGTGACATAGGCGTCACTACGGTTCTTCTTGTTGACGCGGAGGATACCCGAAACGAGCTGCCCGTCGCCGAGGAGGGCAGGGAGCGAAGCCTGGGGAAGGTAAGGGGTGAAGAGGGTCTTTCGCTGCTGCTGTTGCTGCTGCTGTTGCTGTCCGCCAAGCTGTCCGCCAGCATGCTGGGAGCTCTGGAGACCCATGAACTGCTGGCCATTGAGCTGGGCGGCCTGCAGAGCTTGCAGCTGGTTGAGCTGCATGGGGTTCATCTGCTGCCCGTACATCTGAGGCATCATCATCTGGTTGGGCAGCTGCATGACCTGGGGCTGGCCGGGGTTGTACTGGAAGGCCCCAATTGAAGAGATGGACTGGTTCATGGAACCGCGAGGTCGGTGCCCAGGCTGGAAACCTTGGTTTTGACCGGCGTTGCCAGACTGGTCCTGGCTCTGGGCCGGGTTGCGCCAGTTGCCCTCGAAGTTACGGGAACCAGTCCGAGTGTGACCGCTTCCGCGGCGTTGGAAGTCGTTGCTGTCGGCGGTCAAGCGGCCTCCACGGCCATTGACGGCCATGCTCTGGCTGCGGCCATGACCACCGCGTCCGCCACGGGTCGAGCCCTGGGCAACGGGGACGTCAAGAGACGGCTGGGGAGCAGCCCTGTTCTCCTCGTCGGGCTTGTCGGCGGGAGAGGCAGGGAACTGAAAGCCGGCCGTGGTTCGTTTCTGTTGGGCGATCTCGGCGGCCTTTTTGGCATCGGCGAGCGCCAAAGAGTGTCGTCGCTGGTGACCCCCTCCAGCACCGCCTCCGCGACCTCCACGACCGCCAGCGTTCTCTCGGCCCGGGCCCTGGGGAGCTTCAAAGTTTCCAAAGTTAGAGCCGGAGGCACCGGAAGACGGCGCGGGGGGAGGCCCCATACCCATGTTTGGGAGTGCCGACTGATTACGGCGATGTGAGAGTGGCTGCGTAGGAGGAGCCATGTTCTGCTGCTGAGACATCTGGTTGGGGAACTGAAAGTTGGGGACAGGCTGTAAAGGATTGAATGCACCGCCAGGGCCGATAGGCTGACCTGGGGGCATCATTCCCATGTTGACATATTGCTGGTGGGTAGCCTGGATCTGCTGCTGCTGCTGTTGCAACAGCTCGATCTGCTGTTGGATGGCGAGCTGCTCCACTGTAGGACGATGGTGTCAGTAACCAGCGTCGCAAGATGGACTTTGAGTCGATGGACAAAGGGTGAGGGAGAGGGGATAAAAACATTGAAGCATTGACGTATTGGGCGTGGATGGTTTGCATGACGCGGACGCGGAGGCCGAAGCTCAGATATCGCCACGCAAGACGCACAGGATGGACGTCACACACAGTCGCGCGAGAGCAGGCGACATGCACAGAGAGAGCAGATAGCTGAAGAATAATTGCACTTACTTCCAGGGTTGGCAAACATGCTCACCAGCGGCGTCAGCTCGGATGGGCTCCGGCGATGCGCGATGTGCAGTCTGCGCCCAGCAGGCCCAGGAACGCCGCCAACCTGGGGCTGCTGGGGAGGTTGCGGCTGTTGCTGCGGGGGGTTCTGTTGCTGCTGCTGCTCCATGATGGGCAGTCAGAGGCAGGGAAGTTTGTTTTAAATACAGTTACGTCGAAGGTCGGAGACAAGGCGGGATCAAGATAAAAGCAGATGTTTTGATCTGATTTGGAGGAGCGATGTGGCGGCCGGACGTGGACGGCGAGATCGGATCGTGACACTTGTATAGACGAGGCGACGGACGAGGCGAATGGCGATGGCACGGCGGGACAGAGTTTTGCCCAAAAGGAGGGTAGACGAGCTTTGCGCAGAGCCAAGGAGCGTGATAGGAAATGGCGACGATGAAGAGGCAGATGGTGAGAAGACGAGAAGAGAAGGCCTGGATGGATGGAAGAGATTCCAGCTCCTGGCTGAAGGAAGAGTGACGCGAGTGAGGGATGGGAACGGGGGGGAAGAGCGAAGGAAGAGGAGGGATTGGGAAGTGCGAGAAGAGACAGATGGAGTTTAGGTAGGTTGGTACCAGTCACCTCAGTTAGCAGCGCAGGTGCGAGGTACCTTGGGTGTGGAGGAGGGCAATACGGGCATGCTTGTACCTCTCTTTTTAGTGGGCTGTGTCCATTGGACGGCTGCGAGCTAGCTATGGGGGAGTCTGGAAGACATAAGGAAGGAGCCGCTACCTGCCAGTCTCAGCTTCGAAGTACCTGGCAAGTACCTCTTTACCTTGATCCCGGGGGAGCGTTTCCAGAGGCAGGTAGGTACCTGTCTTCTATCTGCTTTCCCTCACTTCTCCCATTCGTACTCGTACCTAGGATTTCCCTCCTCTCGTACTCGAAAGCTTCACACTGCGCGTTTTCGTAGGCAGTGACCTGAGAACCAGGCCCAGCTACGATGATAATGCTAGGTAGGTAAGTAAGGTAGGGGGGGGTTACGAGGGGAGGAAAGATGGGGTTGAATGCGACTGCTGGTACCCCCTACGAGCTAACAGCTATTAGTGGGTTATTTTAGACACCTTCCGCCCCCCGCCAGCACCTGCAAGTAGCCATGGAGCGCACTGACGGGACGCCGGCTCTCCGCTAATAGTGGAGGTTCTTATGAATGCGGCCATGGCTTTAGCAGCCATTTTCGGACTCGTGATACTGTTGCTGCTAATGACTGCTTGATACCTTGATAATACTCGGTAGAAACCTCCTTATTTATCTCGAGACTCAATCCAAAAGCTCACTCACAACATGCGCAATTTATGTCAGTTGAAGAAAGGGCGGGGGAGAAAACCTGTTGGAGCCCAAAGCGTCTCACGGCGAGACATTGAGCCCACGCCTTTTTCCACTGCTTTCCATGATTCAGGGATGGACTCGTGTGGCGTGGAGGCGTCATCGGCAGCTCACCCCCAGCGCAAACAAACCTACCTCAAAAAGCCACACAATGAAAACCCAAGATAGCCGCGGTGCAGGCATTGAAGACGTGCAGCATAGCGCAGCAGCCCGTGCCTATCCAGCCGCAGTCTGGCTGCGCTAGGGATTTCCTGGACTACAGCGGGCCGGCGCTCGTCCGCTCCATCCATCTCAAGTCCGCCACCGTTCCGTCCATCAACCCTTCATATCATCATTGTGTATCATGAGCCTCGAGCGCAAGCCAACTCGGACTCTCTCCCATCTCCCATCTTTCCCCCAAGGCAGGTCCCTCGATATTGGATTGTCACAGCGTCACAACCCCTTCCTCTCGTCTCTCCCCCCCTGTTCTCCCTTCGGAGTCCCCATGCGCCGCCAAAACTCGTTCGCTCGTACCAGACCTGTCCAGCGAGCTCCAATCCACTTGAGGGAACCTTGTGATTGCCTGATGCTTGGCCCGTCTCGTCGTGTTGCGCCAGGGGGTGGACACTAAAATACCCCTGCTTCACAGGATGGAGACTCCGTATCACGGCTCCAGCTTTCAACAAACCCTTTCGACTCCTCGGTGCAACCGTCGATGGACTGCGGAAACATGCATCGAATTCGCACGTTAAACGTCATCGAGAAGCAGGTTATCGCATTCGATGCTCTCATGTTAGCTCATCAGTGATCTCATTGACATTCCTTCTCTTCAGCCTCCCCCTTTGTTCGCTCGCTTTGCCTCCCCCACCAAAACCAACAAGAAACCTCTCCGTCATTGTCATCTTCGCCATCAACTCCCCAAAGGGGAAAGCTGCCCCTGGACGGACGGGCCACGAAACCTAGTCCGCGTCCGTCTTGGTCTCCAGGGCAATCGTTTGTGAAGGGCAAGCCCAATGCGCAGGCCACGAGGTCAGGCTTTCGCCCAAATTTGCCAAGCTCCTATCCCCTGGTGGAGTCGTCAATCAATCTTGCGCTTCCTGGATCTGCCAAGTTGGCCTCCGTATTCATGGCCCGGCCCCCCAACCGCAACCAGCGACGCGCTTGGACAAGTGACATACTTGTACTTCGGACATGGTGCTCTCTCTTATTACATCTTGTCGACTTTGATCAGGTGCATTGAGCAGGAAGGGAAGGTTATGTGGCACAAGAAAATTCTATTATAATATGTGCAATTTATTTAGTGTTTAAATATACTTGGCCGTCTCTTTCTCTATTTCCTTGGCTATTTTCCCTAATTAATTGTTTTATTTTACAACTCCAGAGTATATGATCATTGATGTTAAGTTGTGCACCTTCTCCCGTTCGCAGACTCATGTCATACAGTCAGTTTTAGCAACAACCTTGCAATTGCGTGTTGGTATGCATCCGATCCGGGGCAGCATCCACGCCGCCCACAAACATCCAAAAACGGCTTCATAATTGACTGTAACCAAGTAGGGCTATGGCCAATCCACCTTACGTCTTACGGCGGCAACGGCCCGACCCAGTGAACCACCTCCAGGTTCTAGATTTTGTCCCATAAACCCTCGCGCCTCGCGTATCATGTCACCCCTTCAAACAACTGCCGCCTCGGTGCTTCACCTCAGCGTTTCGCTTCCATTCTTTGTATGTGGATGTGTATGTGGGTGAATTAGGCTGGTTCCAGATGCAGCCCGGTTCCGAGTTATTCAGTCGCATACTCCGTCGTCCTGTCCTAACGGAACATTACCAGCAGTGTCGCATTGTCGCAGATGCGCTCCTCTGTGCTTTCCAGGTTTGTTGTAGTCCTCTTGGTATGTAGGTCCTCGTGATTCAGGTCAGCCTCTCTCACCGTCAACCTGAATCAACAACCGGTGAATCCCGCTGTATTCCCCATGTGGGATGAAATCACCACATCACTTTTTTTTGTGTGTGCCATGAGGCTAGACGATGTCTCCAACTTGTGCGTCGCATCACAAGTGACATGTCTCATTCACAGGAACTTGTTCCCGGATACGCACCGCCACAGATGGCCTGTGGCTAGGTCAGGACTCTCTCGGAACTTTTATTTTAGCGGGGCCGAGATCAGCCAGGCATGCCCAGAACCGCATGAGCTGCGCGCGCGTCTGCCCTGCTATTCAGAGGTTGGAGCTCACGCATTGTTCTATTGGTACGTACCTACCCTTGCATTGATCGCCAATCCTAAAGGGCAGGTCTGTGGTTTCAAAGCCCAAGACGACGACAACGACTTTCGTCCTATTGAACGGCACTTACCAGCTACCACACAGGGCCATTGTTCTCCAGGCTATCTTATTAGTCTACCCGCAAACGAATTTTGAAAAACTACACCTCCCCCCGAGTCCCGCGGTTCTTTATCCTTCAGTTACCCATGCAACGTCGATAGCAAATCCTCAACCCTTGACAACTTCAAGTCACCATGACGCGCTCCTCGCCCGCGAGGCGGAGCCAATTACTCTCGAGCCCCGATCGTCACCTCGCCGCTAGTTTTCTTCTCGACAACCGGAACAACGAGCTTAGCCATCGCGATGCCTTGGCCGCGGCCCAGGTCGAGCACGAACGAGTCCGCAAGGCAGCTATCCGGGTCTACGAACTCCACGAGCTGCAGCTCGAACACCGACGCATAGTTGAGGAAGAGCGCAAGGAGCAGGAGAGACTCAGAGCTGAAGCCCAAGTTGTTGCCGAGGAGATACGACTGAGAGAGCTCAAGGCGAAAACTGTTCCTCGATTGCCTCCGGAGCCCCAGCCTCCCGCGAAGCCAGAGACTTTGCAGCATGTCAATGGCGCCACGCCTGTCAAGGGACTAAAGCCTGAGGAGGCTTCAACAACGCCTGTTTCGGAGATCAAAAAGCCAGCGGTGTCGGCTAGCCCATTGGCAGTTCAGAACAAACCGGTAGCGAGTATTTCGTCTGCTCCCACGAGTTCAAGTCAACCCGCAACGCAGAATCCATTCCAGAAACTGAATGGCCTTGCTGCCGCGCCATCCACCGCGCCATCCACCGCATCACCAGTCGCTCCTCCAATCCCACCGAAACCTGTTGCGCTGGCTCCGCAACCAGCAAAGACGCCTTCTGCAGACCGCTATAGCCAAATTCACCAAGAACTCAAGAAGCTGCGCAAAGACCTTCAGGCTCAAGCCAAGGTCCCCGGATCTCCGCTTAAGGGCAAGATGGGAACCTCCCGACGCGAGATTCGGGTTTCAATTGGCCAACTCACTGCTGGCAAGGGTGCCAACGCACAACCTGTAAGTCAACTCATCAACTCGCCAAGCCTGCGAATCCAGCCTAACAGTCAGTAGATCAGCAAAATCACCGCTACTTTGCGTGAGGCTCTGGAGGGCCGCGTCCCCAGCCCTCCCATCGATGTGAGCCTATTCGTCGTTGACAAGCGGGAACCTATGGAAGGCGCTCCGAATAACGATCAGAGCCTCCCGTCGCTGTTCATCTACCTCATCAACATCTGCGCCAAGGCCATCATCAATCAGTTCATCAACGAGGGTGGCGCAAACCCCAAAGCTGCGGACCCCATCGGCGTCTTCGCAGCTCACATCTTCTCGCAGAAGGACTTTCAGTGGCGAGGACGCTCCCTCATCGACATCCTCATGGCCAAGTACCGCATAGTATGCCCGGTTCTCTTTAACCACCGGGGCAATGATCGGACAGAGCGAGGCCGCATCGCCCTGGGCTGGAAGAAAGACGGCCCAACTTGGATCACCGAGCAGAGCCACAACGACAGAATGACCGGCCTCGGTGCCGGCTTCGCGTCCCTCTCCCTCCGAGACTTTAGCAAAACGACAAAGACGAACCCCTACCCTCCTATCAATTACTGGAGAGCTCTTGCTGGTATCATCAATTCACCAGCCAACGAGACTTCAAACACGCAGTACGTTGTTCTGAGGTCCATGATCGAGGGTCATGAGCAGCGCTTCCTTAGCTTTTATGGAAATGCCGCCCTTGTAGCTCTTCGCATCGCACTCGTCGAGTTTCCCAAGAAGGCGCCTCAGAACGCCATGGCTTCTGGCTCACTACGAGCCCTCGCCGACGTCCTCCGCAGCGAGTCCGGCCTGGTATTGACTTGATCGCCGTCGACGACTGTATTCGCAGTTATCCCTGCCGCGTGTTGGAAAACGAAACATGCAATAAGGGAGGGGGACGGTTCTAACGAAAGGAGATCACATAAAGAGAAAAAAAAAAGTTCAAGGGAGTCAGGGGCATTATTGCACAAGGCGTTCAGGAAAGAATCCCCGAGCCCAATAGGGGCATTTACATTTCATCGTCAGGGTCGCGGACGCTCTGGCGGCAAGACGGGTGTTTGAAGGTCCTATTGTTGGATTACGCGACACCTCCCGTTGGGAGCAACGGCGGTGGCTATGTTGTGTTGCTCATTTATCTATGCTTCTAGTATACAAATGAAGGCAAATACAACCCAAAACAAATATTAAAAAAATAAGATTCCTAGTCGAACGCGATCGTGCGTCGTACACAGTATCCCCCAGACCCAAACTCCGAATATTCCCAAAAGCAACTCATGTCTCGCTGTAAACCATCTCGTTCTCCATCCGATCTTGCCGAGGACTTCCTCGTCGCCTATAGGATTAATAGCAGGACCAGTAACAGGATGAGTACGAAGATGAGCATGGCGATACAGCAGCTGCTGAAGCGATCCTCGTTCTTGCGCATCACGTACTGAAGCTTCTGCATGCCCGTCTGCAACCGGTCACCCACGCGATCAGCCGCGCTGTCCACAATCTCGAGCATCTCATGCTGCTCTTCCAGCTCACGACCCATGTCATCAGCCTGTCTGCGCAGATTGCCCACGGTCTGAAACACCCCATCTAGATGCTGATCCTGCTCCCTCATCATCTCCAGCTGCTGCTGCTGCTCAAACTCGGCATACGCATCATCATTATCCCCGTCCGCGATCGCAAAGGCATTGGGATCCGGGAGGTCGTTCAGCCCCCCCGTCGCAGCATCGAGATTCCTGGCCAGCTCCTCGCGCATGTCCTCAATCTCCCCGCCGACTTCATCGACGAGGCGCTTGCGGCGGGTGACTTCGTGGGCGGAGAGGCCGAATTGCGAGGGGTCGGACTCGACGGCCTGGACGGAGGCGATGAGGTCCGCGAGGTCGTCGGCGAGGGAGGAGAGGACGGCTTCGAGGTCGGAGCGCGCGGAGGCGAGTTCGGGAGAGCTGGGGGTGTTTGTGAGGGAGCGGATGCGGAGATATGATGCGAATAGGGGACGGGCGGTGGACATTTGGGAGAGGACATCTCTGTTGGGGATGTTAGCGATCAAGATCCGGGGGGGGGTTGGACATCAAGGGAGAGAGCAAGCATACTGTTGAACCTGGAGGAACGGGTCCTCGTCGTTTGCAGAGGACATCATCCTGAAGGTATTGGCGAATGCAAACGCATGAGCCTATATAACAAAGCGCGCTTCTAACGAGGCCGCAGCGCAGTTCTGAAGCTTTGAATGGAGGTAGGTATTGGTTGAGGCTTCGTTGCGACAGCCAGGTAGACGTCGGAGGGGATGACGTTGCATGGACGGCGGTCCTGGCCCCCGGGGGGTGAGCTCGGTGAGATAGTACGTACCTGGCCGTTCCTGAGGTGTCTTGGCGGTTCACCGAACGTCTCTCACCGAGAAACCTGACTCAACGACCCGCCCACGAAAACGGGAATTTCACTTATGCATGATATCAACCACGGCGGCGCTCAGTGGAATATCGATAAAGTGCTCGGGAAGGTCCTTTTCGATGCTCTTAAGACCACTTGTTTTCTTGTCGCTAGTGGCTTCTTCGCGTGGGAAGGATCTTCTCTAAAAATCCGAGCCCGACGGGTTGTGGATGGGCATTTCGGAATAGCCTCTTTTTTTCTCGAGTACACGGACAGCCATTCCCTGAGATTCCCAAATTCGAAGATCAGAAAACGATACCTACAAGGTAGCCTAGCGATTATGAACCCATACCATCCTTTTTCTACCCATTGCTCACGCATCATTGACAGTTTTCTCTAGGGTAGCCCGTCATCAACTCACAAGATGATACCCGAGAAGCCACTGCCATATAATGGCAACTTTGCCTCTCCCGGAGAGTACATCGAGGAACTCCTCAAGTTCGTAGGAACGTCAGAAACCTTTAAAATCCTCTGTGGCGGCGTCCATATTCTCGACTTCTTCACAGTCGAACCTGGTCTCTTCTACCATGCGATACCCAAGGACTGGCAAGAATTCGTCGTGTCGTGCAGCACCATGGAGTTGCTGGACCTGCTCATGAGAGACGACCTCGGCAACCTATCCTTTGACGAGGACAGGAAACCACCGGAAAGTTTTATCGACTACATTCGGACGGTTAGAAATCTGTCACTAGCACGTTCCTTTACCCCCAGGAAGCAGAAGTTGCCAGTTCTCCCCCGCCCGGTTGCCGTGGGCATGAACATCAAGAAAATCCACGAGGTCACAAACTTTGCCGACTATGTCGACCGGCTCACTGAAGACATTTCCGAGCAGTTCGGGAATGAGATCACACACTTCGTCGACTTCGGCAGCGGCCAGAACTACCTCGGCAGGGCGCTGGCAAGCGAGCCCTACAACAAATACGTCGTGGCCGTCGAGGGCCGCGAGAACAACGTCACGGCGGCGAGAGGCCTCGACATAATGTCTGGACTGGCGGTGAAGCCCAAAGTGATGAGGAACAAGAAGCTTTGGAACAAGATCCGGGAAACTCGCGGCCAAGAGGGCCAAGGTGATCCCGAAGCCCTGACCAAGGCTGCTCAAGAAGTAGCTGGAGACGAAGGATTTGACTTTAGGCCAGTCAAGGAACTGGACGCAGAGTACACGGCGGAAGAGGGCAAGGGCTTCGTGCAGTACATCACGGGACGACTGGACAGCGGCGACCTAGCCGAAGTGATTTCTCAGATCGACAATGGCAGCGACCCAGAGGAGAAGAAGAAGAAGGACATGGAGCTGATGGCTATCTCGATCCACTCGTGCGGAAATCTCTCGCATTTTGGAATCCGTTCCCTTGTCCTCAACCCCAACATCAGCGCCATCGCCATCGTCGGATGCTGTTACAACCTCATGACCGAGAAGCTTGGCCCGCCGACATACAAGCATGCCTTCCTTCGACCAACTCTCCAAGCCGTCAACGGGCGACTCTCCCGAGAGTCGACGAAACATGACCCGCAAGGCTTCCCCATGAGCCAGAAATTTTCCACATATCGAGAGGATGGCGTTCGATTAAATATCACAGCCCGGATGATGGCATGCCAGGCGCCGCAGAACTGGACCGAGAAGGACAGCGACGGGTTCTTCACCCGCCACTTCTACCGGGCTGTCCTGCAAAAGATCTTCCTGGACCGGGGCGTGGTTTCCAAAGTCCGACACTTCGAAACCGAGGCGTCAGACTCTGCCAAGCCTGTCGCAGACGGAACAGAGAGTCCGTTCGATATCAGCACGAACCCTGTGATCATTGGCTCTCTCCGCAAAGGTTGCTACGCGTCTTTCAAGGGCTACGTCCGCGGTGCAATCGAAAAGTTGTCAACCAACAACGACTACAAGCAATACGCGGATGTGATGCAAGAGAAGATGGGAGGCATAACGGACGAGGAGATTGAGCGATACGAGGCTCTGTACTATCCACGGAAGAAGGAACTCTGCGCGATCTGGAGCCTCATGGCGTTTAGCGCGATGGCGGTTGAGTCGCTCATCGTGGCAGATCGGTGGACTTTTCTCCAAGAGCACAAAGATGTCGTAAAACATGCATGGGTCGAAACGGTTTTTGACTATGGACAAAGCCCAAGGAACCTCGTTGTTGTCGGAGTCAAGAGGAAATAGACGTCCTGGAGGAGTTCGGATTAGAGATGAAAGATAGCTATGTTTTGCGTGCTTAACTGTTCATTGATGAGAGAATAGTTGCCATGACATTTAGAATGTTAAGATGGCGCAGTATTCTCTTGTTGCATCGAGACTGTTGGCAAGTATATCTGATTTCCATTATCATAATACGGAAACATCCTCTGCGGGATCTACATCTGACGGAATACAGCCTGTGAAGGTATCTGTGGTTGAAAGGGAGATGAGTCACTGGAAAATTAGACAGCCCGACGAGTGCTCGTTAGGTTTAGAATGAGATGTTTGAGGGTCAATCTCTGCATCAGCATCGGGATTGCGGACAACATCTCCAGGAGCCCATTGTTCGCACAGGTGTGAAAAGGTAGTTGCTGTGACTTCAAGGGTGCCAAGATGCTGGTTGCGATGCAGAGACCAACCCAGACGCCCGTAGTGAAACAAGCCATTCTTGCCTTGGCATCGGGAGAGTGGGAGTTGGCTCATGGCTAGAACGAGACTCGCGCGTCCAGTCGGCTGGGGCGGCTATGACACGCCACAGGCGGTGGGCTCGCACCAGATTGCGATGTCATGCATGAACCACCTTCTCTGACGCTTCTCGGAGGTTGTCTCTGGGGGGGGGGGCCAGAGTGGGCGAGAGGGCTGGATGGATCTTGTCGATCAGTTTCCTGGGAGAGAATGGCCGAAACTTGGAGATGGCCTGGGCAGGGCCGGGCCCGAGAGGCTTGTCTCTAGTAGCTGCGGGGAATATTGCGGATTGATTAGGTATCGTATGTGGCCGGCTTATTAGTTATGGCGTTACGATATGATAATAGTTGTCAGGAGTGCTCCGTCCTGTCCGGCCTCAATCAGTTGGCGGACCACCCACGCTATGCTTCTGTTTGACGCCCGCCACGATGGCTACCTATGGAGTAATTTGTAGTGGATAGTATGTAAGGCTTTGTTTTGGTGCAAGCGGCCAAAGCGGGTTGGAGAATTGCTGCTTGGGAGCTTCTCGTCAAAAGTTATTGCACTGGCATAGGTAGGACAATGGCTGTGTCGCCATCAGCCAGCAGACGTCGTCATGGCCCCTCATTCAGAGGCACCCCATCCATCCTTGCACGGGATCGAGGTACCTATTGACGAGCTGACAGGGTTGGGGAATCAAGATGCGTCACCCGACGAAAGAGTGACGAGCTGCAACCAGAATCTCAAGGCCTGGACTTCATATTGAAGCAAATGCAGGACAAGCTCTTACTCGTCGACGACCACTGAGAGATGGTGAGGCAGTGGTGCCATTTGCAAGCCATCGTCAAGCCCAGTTTCAAGGGGCGACGACGGCGAGAGCTGAAAGCACAGCTGGAACGACACCATCATGTTCCTTTTGCCTTGCGCCCGTTGCAACGGTTCGGGTACCCGTCGGGGGTTGGGTGACCCAAACGAGACTGAGATCTCGGCCATCTTCCAATGCCGCATCGCTGGCGTCCTCGATGAGCGGGTCATTTTGGGTAAGTGCAGCAGACCAAAGGGCCTATGTGACACCATGTGCGAGGCTAACGGGGTTAAGAACGGGCAACGAGGTAGGACGACGACGACGGGTATGATCATTGATGGGATTGACAGGTGGAGGAGGGCGGCATTCCGCTTTTCGTGGCGTTCGGGGAGCCGGCTGACATTAGCATTCAAAGTACTTTGCATGTACGGAAAAGAGAATCACGAATCGTGAAAAGATTTTCATGGTGAATGGAGGAGAGGGAACGCTATTCGAGGCGGGTGGTCTTGTTGGCCTTGTTCTGGTCGAAGGCGTCTGCAGGTTCGAGGCGAAGCAGAGTCGGAGTCGGTGGATGACAGGTTGCGCCTCTTGGCTGATGCACCTGAACCATCGCGATACATGGTCGAAAAGCACAAGGTGGCATCTCCGGAGAATGAATGCGGGTGATGCAGGGGTTTCTTCGAGGCTGGGGTTGTTGAAAATGATGAGTCTCAAATTGTGACGTCTTTGTGCCTTTCGGAAAGGGTTATCCTCTTCCGCTGTCTGCACTCCTACCCTCCGCGGGCAGGCAAGTGAGACAACTCGTGACAACAAGCGTGACGGCAGGTGCGATGGACGGCAGGCAACTGCATTAGGTTGAGAGAGCAGGAAGGTGCTGTAGGTAGGCAGACGCTGTTTCTCCTAGATTCCATTGCCTGGGTAGGTAGGCACCTGCCTTCTCCCAATCGACCAACCTGCCTGATGAATGGAAAGTACCTAGGTGCGGGCAACGAGCGGCCAAGGAATGGAAGGCAGGCACATTCAGGGTCCTGGGCGACGGGGGGAGGACGAGGAAGGCGCATCGCGCATCCATCTAATCAACCAACCAACCACTTACAGCCAGTCCCCAGTGTCTCCTCCATCACCATCGCAACACCAGACGACATCAGAAACGGAGAACAAACCCACAACACCAAGACGCCATGTTCACCACCAACGGCCAGCCTACCTATCCAGGGACCTTGTCGTCGAGCTAGCTCTGCCTCGCAAAGAAATCATGTGCAACAAACAACCAACAACGACTCAATCTCAAGCTTGGGCTGGAACAAGCCAAGGCGAACCGGTCAGTTTGTCGGTGCCACGTCCACAGTTCAGGGTCCCGGAACTCAGCGATCTTCACGATCCCCAGCGATCCCCCCCTCTCTCCCCCTCCTCCCAAGCTCCGAAGAGTTGTCCAATTCAGCCCGGCCAGCACCTCCTCCGCACAGGATAGGGCGTGACCCCCCACGCAACTACAGAGTGCTACCATGACAGCCAGTCAACCAGTCCACTTCTGGGCACCCAAGCAGGACGCAAGATGCAAGAACGCAGTACACACATGCGAAGATGGTCAGGGAGCTCTGCACCTATCACAACGGGAAGCCCCACATCTCGGATCTCCTCGTTCGGAGGCGATCTGAGAAATCCTGTCAGTGTCACCGTGCATCTGCAGCGGCAGGCGACTTATTCGTGCTTTTGGGGGCCGGCCAGTCCTTCGGCATCTACTAGTTGTTGTAGGTTCTCTCTCCCACGAGGATCAAAGGAGTCCGTGTTGCCTGATATTTCCTCACGAGCCCCGGTTGAGTTGTCGTTGCAGCCAGTTGGGAGGGAACTGAGACTTACGCCCAAGACAAGCTGTTCAAAGTGCAAAAACGTCTCATGCAACAGCCAGCTCTGCGCGACCAGGCCCCTGCTTAAACAGGTGTGTACATGAGGCTACATGAGGCAGTCATGTCGTGGAACCTCCTGCATCACGACCACGGCAGCCACATGCACCTTTCAGGTTCCGGCGGCAACATGGGCCGGCTGTGTGGCGCCGTCCTAGTTAGGTTTAGACCAAATGCCGCTTTTACCCAGTCGCCTCTCGTCATGTGACTGGGATTCTAGCTTTATGCATTGTTATGCAAAGCCAGCCTCTCTTGGTAATCTCTGCAAGAGGGAGTCGATGGATGGCGGGACTTCAACAGAGTTCACCATGACCACGTTGATGAGATCATCATACTGGAGGATTCGAAAAGCTTGCCCCTTGTGAGTCATATGGTAACTTGTTGATTGAAAGTTTACCGAACCTAACTTGTTGCCCAGCACCCCAATGCTTGCCAACACGATCGTTATAAAGTGTCCATTCCCTCCCTCATCCTTCCAGTCAATGAACCTGTCTCTATCCATGCCAGACCCCTTCTCCATCTAGATACATACGAAGACCAAACTAACGAGCACAGGATCCTCGTCAACATGAAACTGAAATCGGTGGAGGATTGGAACAGGCAATGAACGGGGACATTCTTCTTCACACCGCCAGACAAACCAGCGAATGAATGCAATGACAAAAAAGAGTGGTGGCATGCGCCCCTGGAGGTAGTGTCATACCAGAGACACAGCCAAAAGAGATCAAAAATTGTGCCGCGGCTTACCTGACCAGTTGGCACTCGGAGGGTGTTAGTGGCCTCACGCAGGGCCCCCCGAGGCGAACACCCATCTCGACTTCTTGAGCGTCGAACCTGATGAGACGGCTCTTGACACAAGGGATTTGAGTACAAGATGCGATAGAGAGGAGAAAGAAAATTTTGAAGGAGAGAAACGGGGGCCGAGGATTATATACCCAGGCGTGAGCGAGTGTTCCTTCTCTGTGTCCTCTAGCTGAGTGAGCTGACGTGGCAGTCTGATTACAGAAGGAACGGCGACGAGAAAGAGTTCAAGAGCACACAATGGAAGTTGACTTGTCACGATCTTGAGGCAGGTTCCGGAACCGAGCCCCGACTTGTAGGCAAGAGCTCCGAAGACCAGAGGAAGCCAAAGGATGGAGAGAAGAAGAGAAAAGACAAAAAAGGAAGGCATTGAGAGCTAGGATGATGCGAATCATTCAGGTGAGTGAGGGAAACCCGGAACATGGGCTGTGCCAAAACCCAAGCTGACCTATATTCAGGACTGGATTCCACTATTAGCTGGAGTTGATGAAAGGGTCACCAGACGGCAGAAGTCGTACGCCAAAGACGTGACATTTAACGTGGATATTCCATGCAATGCTTTTCATCATGCTAAGGAGTGGAGGATTCAACAACAGAATCGATAACGCCGTGTTCATGGAGTCGAAGGAGCAGCGAGCCGAAGACAAAGAAGCAACGACGGAATGGTTGGTGGTCGAGTTACGAAAAATGGAGGATGGTGGTGTCCGGTTGGCGTACGATACCTGTCACTACATCTACAAGAACGAAATCAGGAATCATGACCGGGCAGTTCCAGATAGCTCTTGGAAGGTTGTATGGACCTGACCAGTCCTCCTTAGTTGTGATTTACCTCAGCATGTCGAGGCTCAGAATTTTATGCATGCCCAAGTGGCGGCACATGCGTGGCTCCAGCCCTTGCTCAGGCGAAAAAGCGGCAACGCTCTGTTCCTTGACCGATTACATGCGCGTTGGTCGACCAGGACCCAGGCCCTGCAACTGCAGACCATGGCCCGACCATTGTGCATTCGCATCGGGCATGTTGTGGGAAAAGATCTGCGGCAAGGAAAGGCCCCGAGTTGTTCGCCTTGACGGGACGCTATTGAAAAGAAAATGCAACATAGTTACGCAACGAACCAAGATGGCTTCACGGACGATGACCTTTTACTATCTATCAGTAGCACTATCAGTAGCACAACGGCTCCTCCTGCCAGAAGCATCGATGTCCTAGACTGTAAAATGTCTAGTGTCCGTCACTGTTGCGCATTGTCCATACCCATCCCCATGTCCACCCCCCCATGCCCGTCAACCCTGCGGATCCTGTTGCTGCCGCCTCGACCGCCGCCATCGTGGCCGGCTTCGACCACTAGTTCCCTCATGGTGGTCCCCCCCTTGTGAGTCCCTGCAAAGTCCCATGCGAGTCTTCCGGGGGGCGTCTACCTACTTTCCCGGGCTGCGGAGTCATGAAAGAGAAGTCGAAGGTGGGAGATAGGTAGAGAGGAGATGGAGAAGAGAGAGTTATTAACGTGGGTGGCCCTTATCGCCATCAAGGAACGAGCCGCCCAACCTGCATCGAAAAAAAATAAATCATTCTATTCTCTTATTAGTACCATTATATCCCTTGTTTTTTCTTCTTCTTCTTCTTCTTCTTCTTCTTCTTCTTCTTCTTCTACTTCCCTTCCCTTTCCCCCCCTTGAAAATTTTTCCGGCTGTCAACGTCGGGCCTCTTTTTATTTTTATTTTTGATGGATTTAGGTCTCACGCTTTGACGCCTAAAAATCATTCATATACAGAGGCAAAGGAAACAAAGTTTACCGTCTTTGATAGGGCGTCTACACGCTTGTTTCTCGTCCAACCCTAGCCAAAACCTTAGAGGAAACGGGCCGAGGCTGATAGTCAGCGACTCATTTATCTTGCGCGGGCTGGGTTAATTATTGTTTGAGCTTTTTGTTTGCCTTGTCTTGTCGCAACCCGAGAGTCATCATCATTCCTCCACCATCCACCATCGACATCGCCTGTACATATCGGTCCTTCCCCCCCCCTCCCCTCCCCCTCGACACGTCACAAACATCACAAACATCACAGACATACCCCGCGCCCTTTCCCTTGTTGTCTTATTTGGATGAGGCATTGTCTTCACCATGAATACCCAAGTGTCGTTTCTTGTAAGTGATGATCATCCCCCCTTACCCCCTCAAAGAGTCCAAGCGCATCCATCACGGACCTACCTATCTCTCTTTCATCGTGAACCCCAAAGACGGCATACCCCTGCAACCGTTTGTCAAAGCATATGGACTTGTTGATGGCCTGGAAGCGAAATCCCACATGGTTCCCTTGAAGAAGTCTAACGACAACCTACTTACTTACCTTAGGATGGCACTTACACCCTAATCCATATCCCCCTCAACCTCTATTCGTCCCTACTACAACCTATCCTCCGTGTTCTCCTCCCGCAGTCGCAAAGCACGACGAACTCACGCACCTCGCCCGAGTACGAGCTTCGAGGACTCACATCCGATGGCCAACACGGCTTCCTCAACATCAGCATCACCCCCATCGAGTGCTCACTTGTCTGCCACTCGTCATGGGCTCAGAATGTCTTCGAACCTGTGCTAAGGACGCTACCTCGCGATGTCGCCAAAACGGTTACAGTCTCCAAGGACTCGTACATGGTCCTTGCCGTCATCAGCGCTGGTCTGGATGCGGGCGGCCGTGTCGTTGAGTTGACTTCGCCGCTCGCCTTTGCTGGCATCCCCATCTTCTTCATCACCACATACTACTCCGACTTTATCCTCGTCCCGACGAAAGAGCGAGAGAAAGTGGTCAAGTCGTTGCTTGCCAAAGGGTTTCAGTTGTCCGATAACCAGTCCAACTTTGTCACCTCGAGCTCCCAAGGTTTCAAGTATGGGGGCGGCCGGCCGACTCCCCCTCCGCAGAACACGCCGTCTGCAGCCAACGTCGCCGACATGTTGGCGAGCACGTTTAACCTCCTTAAGAAGAGGCACGTCGCCCCCTACATCGAAGAGGGACTGGAGTTGGTTCAGTGTTCGGGCCGGGAGGCTTCGCAACTGCCCATGCACTTCCACCAACGACTGTCAGTGAGTCGACACGGAACAGGCAACGGCCGTCGACCAAGCTGGGCCGACAACGTCGATACGAAGCTCTACACGTGCATCATCTCGGCTCTCGTTTCTCAGCCTCGCTTCATGTCCATCACGCTGGCCCAAGACGACCCACCGTCCCTCCTGCTCGACAAGAACCTCCTCGACATTTTTGGCGACTCTCTTGTGGGGGATACGGAAGGGTGCCTCATTCCCATCTTTCTCGACCTTGCCGAGCTGTCACTCGAGGCCACTGGTATTGTCTGTGGCGTCGCGGCCCGGCTGGTTCAGGATATGCACATGACGGCGAGCTCAGAGCTCTCGTACCTCTCGACAGCCCGCGCGGGTGCGGTTATTCTCACCGAAGAGCAGGCTAGACGGGCGCTGGCGATCTTGAAGCCTCTCCTTAGCAACGAGTCATGACCTCGAGGTCCAGTCTACTGTTGACGAGGGGGCAAATGGGGAGAGTGTCACGGCACACTTTTCCTAGATGTATTTGGAGGATGCAGGGATGGAAATCACTCAGGAACAGGCGTTTTGAACAACAACGGTGTTGGCATGTTTTGGTAACTTGGCAGGCATGGTTCTCTTGTGCGAAGAATCGGACGGCGGCTTTTGTGTCTCTAGTGGTGCCCTTCGAGGTGCTGCTGGAAAAATTTTGTAGTTTTACTTGCTATACATACAGTCTTGTGTATAATATCACGAGTATCTGATTCTCTTTCCCCCATGGTGAGGGGAGCTGCTGGTGAGAAGTGAAGGCCACTGTGTTGCGTCATCTCCCCAGACACCGTCTCATCTCCATACCTCAACAACAACAACAACCACTCATCGTGGTTTCACATGAGTTTTGGTCGTTGAGCTCTGGTTGAATTAATGCTGACAGATGATCTAAGTTATCAGCACTAAGAATGCTTGCTTACTCCAGTATTTGGGATTTATCATCCCCGTGCAAACCGATTCGCAACTACGAAAGATGCCCCAACAACCAATAGCTCAGCCTATGTCATCGCATAGCCCCCAGAGTTCTTGATTTAGATCCTTACTACCTCTTAACACGACTGATATGGGCCGTCGATCGGCTCAGTATGCTCCCGGCTGCTCCGCCTCCGGCCCAATCTTCCCGAGCCATTGCAAATCCCAAAGCCAACCCTCTAGAAGCTAGACAAATGTTACGTTATCCTTTTTTTCCCTTTACAATATCGACTCGATAGATAGTCGGGGAAACGTTTGGTCGTCATCTTACCTTTGGATCGACATCTGTCTCACGGAGGACTGTCCTAGTCGAGTTTATTGCAGCGCCCCTTCGCCACTTGGGCTTAGAAACCTTGCGGCACAGGGAAGTTTGCGGGCGATCTTTGTTTCACTGAGGCTGAAATGGTGGAGATGGGGGGTTTGGTGGTGTTCTTAGTACAACCTGGAGCATTGGTATATATATAACGTGGTGATTGTCCACTACGGAGACGGTGGAAACTACATGCCTGAGAACATAGCGAAAACAGCCATGGTTCATATAAGTGATCAGAAGACGGAGCCGGAGGTGTGTGTTATAGGCACCGGGGTTCTCGGCCTCCTCGCTCTCAAGAATCTCCGCGAGCAGGGTGTCGACGCCATCGCGCTCGAGAGGAATACCTACGTTGGCGGTCTATGGCACGCATCTATGGATCCGGAGCAGACCTCTGCTTTGGCTCAGACGACTGTTAATACGTCACGGCAGGGGGTAAGTCGATATTGTTCCGGGTTATGCTTCTGGGGCTAACGTTGTTGAAGTGTGCTTTTACGGACTTTCCGATGCCTGATGGTGAGTGTCTGCGGAGAGAGTTTGTGTCTGGTTTGAAAGGATCTTGTTGACGTGTTTTGATGGTAGATTATGCGTTGCATCCACCGGCGAAGGATATTGAGACATACATCGAGTCCTATGCGAGGCATTTTGACTTGTATCGACACATCGAGTTCTCAACGTGCATCGACCGCATTGAGCGTGACGAAGCAGATTTGAGATGGAACGTCTGGACCAAGAACGTCGAGACTGACCAGGAGACCGTTAGGAGCTTCAACCGTGTTGTTGTGGCCACGGGCATGTTGAACACTAGGAACATGCCCCATATCAAGGGCATCGACAAGTTCGCCGGAGACGCCATCCACTCCTGCCAGTTCAAGGATGTGTCCAAGTACAAGGGGAAGAATGTGTTGGTTGTTGGTATCGGTGCGACAGGGGTAGATTCGACGTCTTTCTTGACCAAGGCGGGAGCGAACAAGATCTACCTGAGTCATCGAGGACAGGCGTATATTGTAAGTCGACAACTCTCCCTTTGTCCCACCATGGAAGACAATAACTGACGTCGACCAGCTCCCCCGTGTCGTCAAAGGTAAAGCCTTCGACCACGCCGTAACCCGCCGCATCAACCTCTGCATGCGAGCCCTCGCCAGTCTCTGGCCCCGAGGACTACTAACCCTCATGTCCAAAGCCATGACCAACGCCCAGAAGACGGCGTTCCCCTGGCTAAAAGAGCACCCGTCCTTCATGGCCCCGCGAAAGATCGACAGCATCTTGCATCGGGTACCCGTGTTCTCGGACAATTTCGCTGAGAACCTGCGGGAGGAACGTATCAAGACAGTGACGGGGATCAAGGAGGTGGCGGGGCCAAGGACGGTGGAACTCATGGATGGGACGGTCGTGGATGATCTAGATGCTATTATCGTTTGTTCGGGGTATCATTATGATTTCTCCATCATTCGAGGACCGGGAGACCCGACGGACTCGGCTATTGCGCCTGATAACAACGAGAAGATTCAAGCAGCGCCATTCTACAGTGACGACAACAAGTTCCCCCGTCTATACCAAGGCTTCCTCTCAGAACAATACCCCTCATCCCTCGCCTTCCTCGGCCACCTCATCATCCTCAAGCCCCCCTTCGTCCTCTACGACCTCATAACCATGGCGCTCGCGGGCCTCTGGACCGACACGCACCCCATACCACCGGCAGACGAAATCGCACGAGACATCAACGCCCAGTACGCCTTCATGACCAGCATCCTCCACGAAGGGCCCGTCCCGCACCTCGGGGCCAGGATCAACGCGGCGGGGTTGTACGACTGGCTGAACCGGGTTGCGGGGACAGGGGTGACGGAGCGGCTGGGGTGTTGGGGGTGGGAGGCGTGGAAGTTGTGGTGGAGGGATAGGAGGTTTTATAACCTGTTGATGGATGGGGTGGATGTGCCGGCTGTGTATAGGTTGTTTGATATGGGGAGGGGGAGGAGGGTGTGGGATGGGGCGAGGGAGAGTATATTGAAGGTGAATGGGGAGGTGAAGGAGTTGGGGGAGAGGTGGGAGAGGGAGAGTAGGGAAGAGGAGAAGAAGACGAGATAGTGTTGTTGGGAGTTGTATATGAAGTAATTAATTACAATGACATGTCAAAAGCTGACAACACCGAATAATACTATATTAGTTTACTTCCTAAATTTCCATAAAAACCTATTTTTTTTTAATACTAAATAATCATAAGAAGTCCTTATACCTAAAATCTTCATTATTTAGGAAATACCTTAGGTGACGCACCGGGAGGTGTTGTCAGACCTTTGACAGGTATTGTAGTCAGTTGACTGGGAGTTGTAAAGGTAACGAGACGAGTTCTATATAGTCTCTCATCCCTTCTCAACCCAGTCTCCCTCCACCATCATCCTCATCCCTATAAACGGATCCCTCCACAAGGTTGCTTCATAACCTTCGGCGATAACCACTTGTGGGTAGATGGGCCGCCATGCACGACGAGTTTCTAGGGGTTGCTGCTTGTTGGTTGACCCCGGGTCAGCTTACCCACCAGGGGAGCAGATACAATTGGCAAATCGACTCACGAAATCACCTCACTAGCCATTTCAGGACAGATGGGCCGCTGAGGTATATAAATAGTGCCTACCTAGCCAAGTTGTAATGCACGGCGAGATCAAGGTACTGCAGCTTGTTGACGTGAAATGGTAAAGCTATAATTTAGCAACCAACCACTAACCCTACATACATGCTAACTAGCATAGCCACAACGCGTTAATCGGTCGAGTTTAGCTGCCTGAGCTGTCTGCATACAAGTACATATAAAGCGAGCGACGGCGTCTGATGAGAGGGAACCCAAGATATAATCCCACTACTATCGCCAATTGATGCAACTGGCGCTGAGACGAGCAGTAGGGCTATATTAGCTTACACGCTGTATCAGACGAACCCCTTCAGAGAACCGCCGTCGTTTTCGCTCAACCCGTCACTCTACTCACACAAACTACCAGCAATAGAACCTCCAGTGCCGGCGACGCGTCAGGTAAGACAAAAAATCAACTCTTTTGTTTGATATCTATCATTCCGGAAATACTGACAGCAAACCAGCGCACTCTCGACAGAATGGCGGACTTTGACTTGGGGAAGTCCCTGGACAAGTTGGGGATCGACAGAGATGTTGACCTGTCCACGGTGTCAGCTCGATACGATTTCGGCAAACAGTTGTTTCAGAGATACGAAAAAACCCGCAGTGAGGAAGTCTTGGATTTTGCCATCACTATTTCGCGGCTGGAATCGAAGTCGCTGGAAATGAAGTCGCTGGGAAACGACCATCCCTGGAGGCCGGGTTGGTTGCATCTCCTCGGTCAACTGGTCGAACGAAAGGCTGGACTGAAGTTTTCGAAAGCCGTCTCGGAGGAATCGAAAGAGCTCTGGGGGGAGTCGAAGGAGCTCTTGGAGGAAGCGATCGATATTTCTCGAGAAGCAGTCGCCGTCACGACCGATCCCCTCGCCCGCATCGCCAGGCAGGCCTTCCTGGGAGATATTCTCGAGCGAATGTACATCCGGTACTCGAGATCGATTCCTCACATAAAGGAGGCAATCAGCGTCACTCGAGAATCAATTGACGCCCTTCCCGACGACCTTGCCGACGGCGCCCTTGGCTTCACATACGCATGCTCCTCGAGCAACTTGGGGAACAAGATCGAGCGTCTGTACATGCGGACCGAGAAGAAGAGCGACCTCGAGGAAGCCATCGACGTCGCTCGACAGGCCGTTGATACGGAGCTTGAGGAGGGGGATGCTCCTGATTACATTCGCGCGTCCTGGTTATACAGCCTCGCCAAGAAGCTTCACCTTCGATATGAAAGGAATGGGGATGAGGACGATCTCGAGGAAGCGATTAGTCTCAGTGAGCAGGCGGTTGAGGTCAAGGACGTGTCTACCTCTGATCAAGAGTTGTACGAGGGTCTCTTGGAAAAGGCGACCAAGAGTCGGGATGAAGCGGCGGAAGAGAGTGAGTGACGGAGGAGGCAGCGATGGATATCATAAAGTTGCCACACTGGATTCGAGTCCCTGAGATATAATAAGCTCCTATATACACCACAATTCTAGATATCCCCCCTTAGGACGACCCCCCTAGATACCCTCACTTCTTCCCCCCCTTCACCAACCCAGCCTTTTCAAACCCAGTCTCTTATCCACTTCTCCTATCCCACGAGA
>JABFFI010000662.1:0-36385 GCA_013623725.1 Fusarium robinianum | reverse complement strand
CCCCTTGACCCTCCCCCTTGCAAAGCTCGACCAGACCACGAGTCCTTGGGAAGACACCCCCTAGCACTACGGAGTGTGTTGGAGTCTGATGTTCTGTGCCATTTTCTCCTCCACACGCCTCTGTCATGTTCGCTCCCTCCACTTCTGCTCTCACGATTTCTATCCTCGCTTCCAAAACCCTGTCTTTCTCATTCTCATTCCCATTGAACTGTCTCGTTTTGCCGGTAGCTGCGGCATCTCAGCTTTCAAACCATTCCCCTGGGCCCTGTCCTCCTCGCGGCCCATTAACAACCCTGGATGTCCCGCGTTGCTCTTGAGTCCTCCCTCGCAACGCCCTCGCCAAACGCTCTGACTTTCTTCTTCGACCACTACCTACTTCGCACATACAAGTGGACTAATACGATATATACACCACGCACACCCCGGCTCCCCTGCCAGTCTTCTGTCCAGTTCTTATATCACGGCTTTGGGCTGGTTGGTGGTGTCGAGCGCCTCACACACCAGCGCGGATCCTGCTCCCCAGGTCCAGAACCTCCAACGTCAACCCGACTTGCATCGGGGCCGGGCCTGGTCCTCCTACCCCCCCTCGTCACCTCATCAGTCGCCTCATAAGATCAGTCCCGGAGATCACCTGCCAGGTCGCTTCCTCAACATCGTCTTTCAACATCGGCTGCTCCTGTGACCGTTGGCCTCTCTCGTCTCCCATCACCGTTGGACGGAGCTTTTCTTGCTACCCACCAAGGCCTAAAGCCAACCCTGCTTGGGCAATCGAGATATCCGATCATTTCCTCTGGGGGTGCCAGTATCGACCATCCCTCCTGTTGTTCCCTCTTCTCCAGACGACTTGCCGCCTCCCGCCCTGTCAACCAACTATCGCCTGTCACCTCCCATCAAGTAGCCTAGCCCGGCTGTTGTGTGGCATGTCAATTGTCCGCCCATTATCGAATTCCCATTCATTGTCCCATCCTTCCCCGGCTCTTGACTCCGTCACCGTCTCCCAATAGCGATCCCTTGCTCCCCTCGGGTTGTCTGCGTCACTCCATTTCTTACACGTCTCTATCCCTCCCTCGCTCTCTTGATCCCTCTGTAGGTACACTCCTTCCTGTTACTGTCCGTCACTTGCCTGTTTGTCCGTCCTTGTGGCCTGTCCTTTGAACCAAACCAGCTTGCCCCGGGCGTCATCAACAGGCGCGTCCATGGTGTCCTTTCCTCATGCCCCTCAAGTCTTCCGTCTACCACGTCACTCTAGACCTTTCAGTGTTGACCGACGTTTTTAACGACAGACAGAGCCTCGACAGCTACCGACTATTGACCCGGGTGCATTGATCCCGTAAGACGTAGTCGTCTTGTTGGCTTCACATCTTCACCTCAAGCATATCCCCACGACATCCTCGACTTGGAGTCACTCACTCAGAAGTGACACCACCTCTCCACCGTCCTGACTGCCTGCCGCTCGACCCCGCGTCTTAGGGTCCACCAGTTCGACCAACAGGCAAGCCCTGTTGTAAACGCCGATTACCTACGGCGCCAGGGACTCATCGTCAGATCCTAAAGGGAGTGGCATATAACTCAACAATTGGCCCCTATCCTCTAGGTTGCGATAGAAATCATTCACCGACGAAACACCTCGGCGGTTTTACCCATACATTCCTCACGACCGTCCATACATTCCCGGTCTTCGGGCCCTCTGGGTTCTAACCATCATCCATACCCAGGTACATGTATAGTCGCCACGCTGGCACCCCTGAAAAAAACAGCATTTCTCGGAGGGAGGGTAGCTGGGGCTTTTAAGCTTAGCTGCATGTCTTCCGATCTCGAACTCATTTTCGGGGAGTTGGGCTTGTCCCAGTATCTTGGTGCATTCGTCGAGCAGGGGTTCGACGAGTGGGATATCATCCTCGATATCCAGGAATCAGACCTGTGAGATCATCTCTTGAACGAGCCTGGTTTTTCGTTTTTGTCCCTCGCTAACATGACGGCCACAGTGATGCGTTGGGCGTAAAACTCGGCCACCGAAGGGTAGGCGCCTCATTCGTATCCCATCCACTCGAGCGAGATTGCTGACATGCGCACGTGTGATGTAGAAACTCCAGAGGCGTATTGCCAACGCTCGAGGAATATCACCGACAGCTTCGCTGGTGACACCAGTCCGGCCAGCAACTGAAGATGGCAAGCTCCCAGATGGCGTACAACCTGAACCCTGCAGGGTCGAGAGTCACCAAGAAGCGCAGGGTGTCACGAAGAGGAAATACCGGAGACATCCCAAGGTATGCCGAAACCACCGGAGCAGAGCTGTCTGTGGCAGGGAAAAGTTTCTGACAACTGGTGTTAGGCAGATGAGAATGCTCCTGAGCGCCCACCCTCGGCCTATGTCCTGTTTTCGAATAGTAAGGAACCAGATGCTACCTCATCCCAACTTCGGCATCAAGGCAAAGGAAAGACTGACAAGTCCTGCGGCGGATAGAAATGAGAGAAGACCTGCGGAGTCAAAACCTCAGCTTCACGGAAATTGCAAAACTGGTGGGCGAGAATTGGCAGAACCTTGCGTCAGTTGAAAAGGAATCCTACGAAAGCCAGGCCAACGCCGACAAGGAAAAGTACCATCGAGATCTTGTCGAGTACAAGAAGACGATTGATTACCGGAAGTACATGCAATATCTCCTGGAGTTCAAAGAGAAGCAAGCCAAGAGGAACCAAGGTACGTGGCTAGCAAACAAAACCTGGTAGATGGTAGTCATGACCTCTCCAGCCTCCCTTGTCTTTGGTTGCGTGCACTTGCTAACGCTCTCTCCCCTTTTAAAAGTCAATGAAACGTCCAAGCGGCCGAAGCTGGATTCCGCCCGGTTACGCCATGGTAGCAGCAGTAGCACGGCGACGCCTGGAGGAAACACGTCGAGTGGTAGCGAGAGACAGCGGGAGAGCGAGCCGCCGCCCTCACGACAGGAGAGAATGAACTCGATCGCATCGGCGGGTGAGTCGCAACACTCGTCGACGACACCGACATTGTTATCGCAGGCGAACTCAAACGACGAAGCTATGTCGTCGCCTCGTGGAGGCCAATACGAAACCGGCAGCCCCAGAGAGTCGCTTCTACACCACCCGCTTCGACAGACACCGTGGCGAGAAGGCGGTCGAGGGGGGGAACACGGCCATCAACACCTGCCGTCGTTATCCAACATGCTTGAAGAAGGGAGGAAGGGGATGCCAATGGCTTCGGGGATGGAGGGAAACCCATATTCGACGGGCTTTGTCGCGGCTAACCACCCGCGATCGGTTCCGGAGGTACCCAACGTCTTACCTGCGGCGCAGGCTCGGGTACCGCTCCTCCGACACGAGCAATCATCCAACAGCAGCCTCGGTTCTACCAGCCCAGCCAACAGCTTTGCTCGCACACCCGGCGAGGGACCGATTCCCATCCACGCTCTCCTCTCCCACCAGGCGGTGCCGGGGCCGGGGCCGGGGTTGGCCACGGCGACGTTATTCGACCGAGGCTCACCGGGCTCCGTCGCCGGAGGGGCAAGCCCAAGCCCGACCGACCCAGCCAGGTTACCTTTCGGACACCCGGCAGGCTCGAGGGGATATGGTACTTGACCCTTACGACGGAATAGACTTCGACAGGAAGTCAAGCTAACAAGGCTCAAAAGGCTTCCATCCTATCCAACCTGCTAGGCAACTGGCGAGGGCGGAGCAGTCAGGAGATGGCGACGTGGTGATGACCCCGGCGCCTGACCCTGTGACGCCCAGGGGCTCTCTGCCCGTCAACACGAGCCTCGATGGGATGAGCGCGCTCTTGAGAGCCGGCGAACTTGTCGAGGGAGACTATAGAGACGATCGACGATAGGCGCACTGGGACTGGTATTTGAAGGTCGAGAAAGATTCGTCCGAGACATTGCCCTTACGGGCTGGTCGTCTATCAGAGCACCATACTGACGCGAATGTTTTGTTCTTGGATACCCACGGATTATTCGACATTTATTTTGAGGGGGAGAAGTCGGCAATCTGGGGAACTCGGTGTGGAGGGAGGTAATGGGACGAGACGGGGGGGACTGCTGTTGAGGGAGATTGTCGATTATTCGGTTCAACAGCCGCGAACTCGAAGGCGTTTCGGATATGGGTCCTGGGACATTGATATGAAAAGCAGTTGTGTCAACGTTGGCTTGAGAAATGGGAACAAGGGCATACATATATATATATGGATGGATGTATATTGGCTGGCATGTGTTTGAGTTGTGGGTAACGATGATATATGTATATGTTGATATGACTGTGACTCGAGGTGTCTTGGTGTATATCTATGCTCTTGTCGTCTGATGCCGTTGAATATGAATATCGCTCGGGTATATGATCGGAGGAGAGGAGGAGGTTGGTCCCATAGCATTGTTAAAGCAGCAGCAGCAGCAGCAGCATTGTACTGAGAGTCCCTCGCCTCTATTGCCGAGCTGTGATCACACCATCATCAGCACACCGGGGCAAGGCCCATGCATGTTGCGACAGCACTGCCCGGAAGCTAAGAGAAGAAGAGAGAAAGATCGAATGGAGATTCGAACTGGGGGGGTAGTAGAATGCATGGTTTATACCGACCAACCAGTTAGGAGCCCCGTGGAATAGGGGATGACTGCCTCTTTTTTTTTTTTCTTTTTTATCCTCCGACTCTGTCGTCATAAGGGTCTAGTTGTCTTCCCGTTTGGACGTCATGGGCGCAGCCACCGGTTTTGATGGTTTCTCCACAATGTGGGATTGGGCATGTGGATGATAAAAGAACTACGAAGACCGACTTTAATAGTATTTGACTACTCGTTGGCTTACATGAGGATGGATGGGCACGGGGTTGAATGCGAGTCATTGGGAGACATCAGGAATTTGGTATAACGTCCCATCTATTCACCGTCCCCTCCCCCCTCAAGCCTTCACAAGAAACCAAGCATGTTTCGATTCCCAACTTCCCAACGCCTATACATCATCAATCATGTCATCTTCCCAAGTCCGAGATCCCACCTCATTCGCCTTTCGTAACTAGACTCCCTAGAGGCATATATGTATGTTATTACCCACTTCCCACCCCCTTGTCGAGGGTTACCTAGATATCACCCTCGGTAATCTCTGCCGTCCAGTCCTTGCGGATCTCCAGTTCAGACAGGTCAGGTGAGTTCTCAATCGATAATCCTTTCTCGTTGGCCAGGTGGAGTAGACAGATGAAGCAGTACGATGTTGAGATGTCATCCATGACGGGTTTGGGATATACCGATTGTAAGTTGTTCATGACAGAGGTGAACTTGAGCGGTTCTTCCTGAGCGACATCTGGTGCTTCGGCAGGTATCTAGAGATGGTTGTGTTAGAAGAGACAAGTTCAATATTTCAACACAGGGTCGTTCCTGGTATAAACATACCTCGAGGCTCTCAAGATCCATGCCCTTCCAAATCTCATCCTTGAGCCTTCGCACATCCACCTTCTTGGCGACACGGGCATACTGCACATACTCAGGCCGCACACGCCTCGTTGAAGTCACCAGTGTCGTCCCAAAGGCCCCCGTATTGGTTACAGTCTCGCCGTTGAGAAGAGCTGTAAGTCCACCGGTCTCGGTCAAGCCGCCCTGACCCTCAACACCTGGCGAGAAGTGCTCCCGCGCATCGGCAAACTCGAGGTCATCGTCGTCGTCTCCTGCGCCTCCGGGGAACGGCATCCCATCGTCCTGGAAGAAGTTGGCGTCGTAGTCGCCCTCCGGGAGCGGCGCTTCTTCTGTATTCTCCAGTGGTGCCTTTTGCTTCGCCCAGAAAGCCTCATCCATCTCACCCTCTGGCTGATTCTCCTGCGCAACACTACCAAACGCACCGCCCCGAGCCCCGAGGGCCGTTCGTCGTCGACCCATCCGTGCCTTTGGTTTCAGAAAGAGGCTCAAGAGCGACTTGGAGTTGAAGTGCTTGTCGTCGGGCAAGAGATTACGCGACTTTGACTTCCAGTCCTTCTTGGGCATACTGATGGTCGAGTTGCTGGTGGCCTGAGTATACAGAGTATCGGCGACCTTTGAGTCGAGAGGAGCCGCGAAGTCGATCTCGAACGGCTCCTTCTCCTTGCGCTTCTTCGTCTCTCCGGCAGGCTTGCCGCCATCCTTGATCTTTCGGATCCTCCAGTGTTCTGCACTGGTCCAGTTCTTCTGCAGCGCTTGATCAAAGAAGCCGAGAATGTCCTCGTGCATCTTGTCGGCCTTTTGCGAGTTCGTCATGGACACGACGTACTCTCCCTTTTCGTCAAATCCCTCCCCGTCAGCTCCCTCTTCACCAAGACCTGCATCATAGACTCGCATCTGTGGTTCCAAGGCGGCCTCTCGGGCCCATGCCTCTCCTCCCTCGCCAAAGGCAGCCTCTCCAACGACATCAAAGCCCCCCAAACCAAGGTCGTCATCGTCGAAGCCCGCAGGGGCATCGCCATCGATCACGAGACCCGAGATATCGCCAAAGGCGCCAGGCGTCTTGTCCTTGTCCTGGTCTTGCCGCCAATCCTCCGGCGCCTTCAAGAAGGGGATATCCATCGAGCCAGACGGATCACCGAGATCAAACGTCTTGAGTGATGGGCAGACATCAAGTTCGTCTAGTCTGTGAAGGTCTGGAATGAACTTGGCGCCCAGTATGCCCACGTCGATCTCAACATCTTCCTCTTCTTGCTCTTGTTCCTCCTCTTGTTCTTCTTCAGCGTCCTCCTCATGCTCATGCTCATCCTCTCCCATTTCGGCCTGCTTCTTCCTTCCGAGTGTGTCGACATCATTGGAGTCGTCGCTGCTGTCAAATACGATGCGTCCTTGTGAATCGATCATGAGGTGGTTGAGGAGCAGTCCCTTAGCACCACCTTCGTCGAAATCCGCCGATGCCTTCTTGAATAGGGGATCTACGGCAAACTCCAGTTCGAACTTTTTGAGTTGCAGGGAGTTGAAGGACGGCGCTAGGGTGGCCTCGGATGAACGCTGCGTCTGCGAAAGATGAGCATGAGCATGAGCCTGGGATATGGAACAACATTTCGATCTACCTTCTTCTTGGGCTTCTTTTTCACATTGCCATCCTCGTCGAGTTCCTCGTCCTCGCTCTCATCACCATCTTCGTCGCCCCTGCCCTTCTTCTTGGCATTGTTGCTATCGGCGAGGCCACTTAGAAGCTTCCCTGTCTCGGTCGCAACGCTGTCCACTCGGTTGGTGTAAATCTTGACGCACCCGTCCAATGTACAGCTCGCCTTTTGGAAATTGACACCATCGCCCTCCTTGAGAAGTGACATGTCGTGGAAATAGTCGATGAGGGCAAAGTTCCAGGAATTGGTGGCATTGATCTTGTTGTCGGTCGCCATCTTCATCCATTCCTCAAAGTTGGCGAGGATCGGGACACGCTTCATAGGCGTAACCGCGGAGCCTCCCACAACGAAGCCCTCGTCATCTTCAACTACGATACCGCGGCTGGCGCGCGGGGTCCGGGGATCCGACATTGGTGATGCGCCTTCGAGATCGTCTAGACGTCTGCTGCCCTTGCGGGGGGTTGCGGCGGCCCTGATTTCGTTGAACTGCCTCTCGTGTAACGCTCGGCGAGAGCTCATGCGCTGGCCCTTTTCGTGCACATCGTCGTTGAGGGGGATCCTGTAGGCTGTATAAGGAGTCGTTCTGGCTGCTAGGCGTGGGCGATTGCTCGCGGGAATGAGTCTAACTCACTTGATGGGTGAGGCCGTCACGGAGCCCGATGTTGACCTGCTGGTCCCCCCCGTTCGGGGGACTTGAGCGACGCGAGGCATTATTGCGTGTTTTGGGGCTGATGGTGATGGGGGGGGGGAGGTTGAGTTGGACGAGGCCTGGCGCGTCGTCGTCGTCGTGGTGTTGCGGGAACAACCCCCTTCGTCAAAGTAAACAAAATAAATGCGACGTGATTACCTAGAGTGATTGTTGCTTGTGAGGTGTGTGTGGGGTAAGCAAGCAAGTACCTAGTGTGGCGGCAGTGTGGCGCGTGTGCAAAGAGAGAACTCACTCGATTATGGTTGCCTATTGATTCAGGCACCAACCATCGACGGAAAGGTGGGGGTGCATTGTGATGCTCCATCACCAACATCCCGATGGCAGGTACCAGCCAGTTATCGTCACTTTCATGCTCACAACGGCATGAAACGGGAGGACAACCGGCAGGTTCCAAGGCAGGAAGGTGCCACACACACACTTTGGCTCATGCATAAAAAGGTCCCACCAATCAGCACGTGGGAGATCCAAAGGCAAGCACGTTGAACAGGTTTATTCAAGCCATAGAAACTCGATCTGCACCCTCTCTACGGAGTAGGTACTTAGGTAATATGGAGGTGACGCCGTGATACGAGTGAGCAAGCGCGTTCCCGAGGGGGAGGTGCCAGTCTGTCACTGCCAACTCCGAACTGGGCAATTCGGTAATTCGGTCACACACACAAAGTAATCAACGCCATAGCTAATTCTCCCCCGGGCCACATTGTGGCGAAGCTTAGTCGTGCATACCTACCAAACTACCTCCATGTTCCTCCCCCCCCCCACCCGCAATCGGCCCCCGGAACCGCCATCACAAGCTTCGGGATTGGGCGGCCTCCCTTATTTTTTCCCTTATTTCGTTGCAGCCGGAATAACGCGATCGTCCTGGGCGGCGGCGGCGCGCAAACCTGACGCTAAGTCGCTTGCGCTGTCTCAACAGAGCAACACCTTTGCTCGCTTCGGGGGGATGGAGACATAACCGGCAAAAGGACGACGTAATGTCATGATACTTTATTTATTTCTTTCCTTTCTCCTTCAAACTCAAGTTCCAGTACGTCGTCCTCTTTTGCCTTTAGCCCCTCAGCTTACCCTTCCTTCCATACCTTAGTTCCCTCATATACCTATTTTCACCATATCTTCGAGACCCCCCGCCCACCACCACTAACACACGTATTTTTCCCCTTCTAGAATACCATCACCCGAACGCGTCCTCTCTGTTCGAAACTTCGACGACGACGACGACGACGACGACGACGACGACGAGCGATGATGGCCTGTATATCGACCACGGCATGACATGACAACAGCCAAAGTATGACCTTCACCATCCCCCGCGGAGCAATCCGCTCCGACGGCTCCATCGCCAACCGCCTCAAAGCTCGTCGACTCCTCAGAGGCAGCCGCTTGAACTCCCGCCCCTTCTACCTCACCGTCTTCCTCCTATCGCTACTCACCGCCTACTCGTACCTGTCGCACACGACTTATGCGCGTTCCCTCCGCGACCAGACCGACGCTGCCAAACTGTTCAAGCGCAGCACCTCTCCCGACGTCCCCGAATGCGGCGATGTTCATACGGCCCAAGATAAATGCGCCTTCGTGAGGGAGTTCTGTACCGACGACGATGCCGGTTTAATACCCTATTTGGACCTTTATTATTGCGCATTCGCAGATGTGCAACCTATCGCATTTACTCTCTTTGTCCTCTGGCTCGGTCTCCTCTTCACCACCATTGGCATCGCGGCCAGTGACTTCTTCAGCGTCAACCTAAGCACCATTGCCACCATCCTCGGCCTAAGCGAGAGTCTCGCTGGTGTCACCTTCCTGGCCTTCGGCAATGGCTCACCAGATGTCTTCAGTACCTTTGCCGCAATGGGCTCTAACAGTGCCAGCATGGCTGTTGGCGAGCTCATCGGTGCCGCAAGCTTCATCACCGGCGTGGTTGCCGGCTCCATGGCCCTCGTGAGGGAGTTTCGCGTTGATCGAAAGACGTATGCCCGCGATATTTGCTTCTTCATTGTTGCCGTGTGCTTTACCACCCTCTTTCTAGCCGACGGACACCTACACCTTTGGGAGTGCTGGCTCATGATCGGTTACTATGCCATCTACGTCATCACGGTCGTGACCTGGCATTGGTACTCGACTAGGAGAAAACGGCGGCAACGTCGAGAAGGAGAGGCACGGAGCCAAGTCTACGGCTTCACCGGTCATTCCGGCGAGGAACTGGCCGGTGAGCCCTACCGAGATGACCCCGATGATGTTGACCGAGTTTCGGGCGGCTCACATTCCAGCCCACTCGATATCTCGGTTCTCGAATCTGGGCCTCGAATTGAAGTCGAAGGCGACCGTCCACCCCCGGAAGAGGAAAGCGATGCTTCGAGCGAAGACCATGATCGGATGGTGGCGGCCGAGGTTGCGAGTAGCATGCGCGTTCTTCGCACGAGAGGGAGACGAAGTCACACCTTGACGCCCATCCGACCCAGTCTCGTGGGCGCACTGGAGTTTAGGTCCGCCTTAGCTCAGCTACAACGGGAGGGCAACTTGCAGCTCGCCACGATCCCGGACCGCAGCTACTCTGATCACCATGTCCATCGACGCAGAGGCACCACCACGGCTGTGCCGGATTCGGCCCGTTCAGACGGTCAACTGGCTTCCGCCCAAGCTGGGCCTTCTATCAGGAGGGACAGAGCGCTCTCTTCGGGAGATCAGCCGGTGGGAGCGCCACCGCACCCTGACTTGTTGATTCCGGAGCTAGACACTCCCCGCACGACCAGCGGTCAGAGGACCCCAAGCCCAAGCCCGTCGTATACAATCGGCGGTAACCTGGCTCCTCCTCCTGCTGGTCCGCCCGTGGTCGTCGATGATGCGCCGGCCGACGGTCATGGCACAGCGCCCTCTCCGCTCCACTTGCAGATTCCAAGCCGACGCAGCAGCTATAGTGACCGATCCTCGCCGAGCACGCCGTTTCCCACGTACACGGACTCGCCCGCGCTTCTCACACCCTATATGGAGCCTCTGTCGTCCGAGTCCGTGTCCCCGGGAGCTGTATCACCTGGCACTATACCTGCAGCGCCCGCAGCCCGAGAGACCCCTTTCGCAGACCTGCAGCGCCCTGCACAGTCACCAACGCCAGTGAGGTGGTGGCCATATAGTATTCTCCCACCACCGCACATTCTTCTCGCAACACTATTCCCAACACTACAGGGCTGGAGCGAGAAGACGTATTGGGACAAGTTCGTGAGCGCCATATCCCTGCCGAGTATCTTTCTCCTGGTTACGACCCTTCCCGTTGTTGAGTCTGAGACGACCGATGACGACGATGCATCTGTTCTGGAGACTCTACTCGACTATGGTGCCCGCAACTCTCGGGGCATAGGGCATATCGCCCCAGCTGTATCGGTTGAGCCTCAGGCCATAGAGCCCGAGACGGAGACGGAGTGGCAGCGTTACCGCCGGCATACCCTCATCAGCCGTGGTAGTAGTTATGTTGCATCTTCACCTGTCGTCTCGCCACGCATGACAGCGGAGGGGCATGATTATTCAGATGACACAAGCCAGTTTACTCTGGGTCCGCCGGCCATCGTGGCCAAGCCGGCTTCCGATTTTCCGTCTTCGAGCAGTGCGAAAAACGAATGCACTGGCTGGATGCGATGGCTGGTTGCGTTGCAGCTTTTCACGGGTCCCCAGTTCGCCATCATCGTCCTCTGGGCGAATATGGCAGAGGATTTCGAGCACCCTGGCAGGGTCCTGTTTCGCCTGTTTCTGTACACGCTCCTCGTTTCTTTGGTATTGCTAGGAATTCTACTTCTCTGCACGACGGAGGAGCGGCGGCCGAGGCATCACTATTTGCTTTGTTTTATGGGATTCATTATCAGCATTGCTTGGATCTCGACGATCGCGGGAGAAGTCGTTGGGGTGCTAAAGACGATCGGCGTGATCCTGAACATCTCGGAGGCCCTGTTGGGACTGACCATCTTCGCGGCTGGGAACAGTGTTGGAGACTTGGTGGCAGATATCACAGTCGCTCGACTCGGATATCCCGTCATGGCGCTGTAAGTGATTCCTTCTGTTGTGTTATCTGGGTGATGTGAACTGACAATGGCGACTCAGGTCTGCTTGCTTTGGCGGTCCGATGTTGAACATTCTTTTGGGCATCGGCATCGGCGGAGCGACAATGATGATCAAAAAGGCCAACTACAAACACCACAAGGACCCCAGCCAGCCCATCCACTACAAGTCATACCACATTCAGGTGGGCGGGACGTTGATGATCTCGGCCATCACCCTGCTGGTGATGCTCGTGGGGCTGTTGATTGTGGTGCCGATGAACAAGTGGATTCTCAGCCGTAAGATTGGATGGGGGTTGATCGCGCTCTGGGCAGTGAGCACGGTGGTGAACGTCATCATTGAACTGACGGGTGTTTGGGGAGAAATGGCGTAGAGTGAGTTGATGTTTTCTAGCGAGAATCCGCATGATGGACAGAACATTGTATGTTTGACGACAAATTTCGACGGCGATGGGTATTATCTTCTGTAAATATGTTGCTTTATTCGTAGATACTTCGAACTCGGATCTTGATGTCGAACTTGGATCTTTATGCTTGGTTGATCATAATGAAACCTGTTGTCCAGCGTGTACTTGTGGCCTAGTGTTAAGCGGACCTGGCAACAGGAAACAATGTCGACAACGGGGGGTCTCGTCTCGTCTCGTCTTGGGCGCATTTTGCGACAAGTAGTCATGTCCCTCTGTGAACCTTGATCTGCAGCCATTGTTCACCATCCATCAGTTGCCATCGGGCTGTCCTCCGAGGTGGGCCATCGAGGATCGGCTGTCGGTCGCTGGTTCCACTGAATGGGAGGAGTTTGGTCGATCCCGTCGACACGGGTAACCCCACCAACAAGCTATCGCGCCAGATTTCCCTTGAACGGGAGAAGGGGCAGACGAGGTCACTCGCTCATGACACTCTGGCTTCAACAAGATCAGACAGACCGGGGGTGACGACTAAGATGATCTGTCGCTCATCTCGTGTGTTTCATCTCGCTTCTCATGTGCTGCGCCTCTGCCGAATGACTCTTTTTTTGGCGTTGAATGGAAAACCTGGTCGGTTCATCTCTGCTCGTGGTGAACGTGGCACTGAGCCGGTCTTCGATAGATTCGCGTCAGGGCTACTAGTGTGATTCCCGTGATTCCCTGTGATGTCGGTTTCATATTTCGAATCGGTATTGTTTTGCGGTGGCTTAGACTGCTAGGGGGGTGACGTATCGGGATCAATTGGATTCGTAATCTTCTGTAGATGCCAGGCTGTTCAGTTGTGGATGTTGTGTTGGTGATGGTGTTGTTGGTGTTGTTGGTGTTGTTGGTGTTGTTGATGTTGTTGGAGGGAAGGTTGTCAAAAGACCTATAAGAAGTGGAGGGACAAGCTCATGTTCTTCCAGAGATGCAGGAGCTTCCCCACCCCGCGCAACCCTTGATCGTTCGTAGCTTCCTTTCCCCCTCCCCCTCAACAACCTGGAACTTGCCCGTACGAGGCCCGAAGCTTCAACACCATAAACCAATTATTCAACCACTATAATTTCGACCTCTCTTCTTTCTCATTTTCCAACCTTGCCCACCAAATTCACCCCACTACCATCACCACCGCCACACCAACACCAAAAACCAACATCATGGCCACCCCTCCATCCTTCGTCCCCTTTGAGGATCGTCCCCTCAAGGACACCATCTGCCTCTTCGATGTCGACGGCACCCTCACCCCCGCCCGTCTCGTAAGCTCCCACTCCCACTTACACTCCCACTTACACTCCCTCCCAATCCCCCAACCATACACCCAGCCACTAACCTCTTCCCCCTCCTCCTCTCCAGGGTGCCTCCCCCGAGATCCTCGCCCTCCTCGAAGCCCTCCGCTCCAAGTGCACAACCGGATACGTGGGCGGCTCCGACTTCGCCAAGCAGGAAGAGCAGCTCGGCAAGCCCGCGGGCGTCAGCGTCACCACCCTCTTCGACTACTGCTTCGCCGAGAACGGCCTCACGGCCTTCCGCCTCGGCGAGCCCCTCCCCTCAAACAGCTTCATCAAGTGGATTGGCGAGGACCAGTACAAGGAGCTCGCCAACTTCTGCCTCCACTACATCGCCGACCTCGACGTCCCCGTCAAGCGCGGCACCTTCATCGAGTTCCGCAACGGCATGATCAACATCAGCCCCATCGGTCGTAACGCGAGCACCCAGGAGCGAAACGACTTTGAGAAATTTGACAAGGACGCCAAGGTCCGCGAGAAGTTCGTCGCGGCTCTCAAGGAGCGATTCGGTCACCTTGGCCTCACGTACGTTCCCCTCAAACCCAATTAACACCCAGCACGACGTCTGTGAAGCTAACCTCTCAATTTGAAACGCAACAGCTTCTCCATCGGCGGTCAGATCTCCTTCGACGTCTTCCCGAGCGGCTGGGACAAGACCTACTGCCTCCAGCACCTTGAGAACGAGGCCAAGAAGCCCAACGGCATCACCTACAAGAACATCCACTTCTTCGGCGATAAGACTTTCAAGGGCGGCAACGACTATGAGATCTACTCGGATCCTCGCACCGTTGGCCACTCCGTCACCGGGCCCGAAGACACCATGCGCATCCTGAAGGAACTTTTTGACCTCTGAATTCCGTAAAAATATAGCAATGGAGGGAGGACAAACTGTAAAAAGGGAGCAACAAGAAGAATACACACACCCAATAGATACGCGACCAAGAGGAAACGCAAATAATCCGACCATTTCGCATGTGGCGATATCAAAAAAGGCTTCTTTCATTGTACATGACTATGAGCTTGGCTAATAAAGGCTTACGGCAATAACAACACACAAGGTATCTCCAAATGTATAAAAGTCTCGTTATATCATCAACCCAATACATGTGCAACGTTCAAATGGCAACGTCTAATCCAGCCACTCTAGTTCGTCTGTCTCATCGTCCATATTCCAAGTGCGGAATGATGACAGGTCCGTATTTGGAGGTTGCAGCGTAGGCCCCGTCTCCCTGCACAACAAAGTCCACCGCCAGACTCAACTTGGACAGGCCCTGTTGTTGGCCACTGACACTCGACGCAGGGCTGAAAGGCGGCTGGTTCTGTGCGGCTTCTTGATCGTAGGCGAGGAACGCGACGTAGTTGCGACGACCCATAAGCTTCTTGAGCTCGCGTGCAGCGCCGCTTGCGTCCGTATGGAAGATTTCCATCATGTCCTCCTTCGTGTCCGACACCTCATGTGTCGACTTCTTTCCGTTCTGGGGCACGTACAGTGTCTTCTGGTTGTGTAGCATCTTCAGTACGTAGTTCCCCTGAGGCGCGGCCACAATGGGCGAGGAGATGACCTGGTACATGGTCTTGTGGTCGCCCGGATGTGTTGGGTCGTGGACCAGACCTGCTCCCGAGGCGTTGACGTCTATGTGACGGTTAGTTAGCATGGAACAGTGCGTTGCTGATGAGAAAACTGTGGTGAGCCTACCTCCAGACAAGAACGTCATTCGAATACCCTTCTGCTGCGAGATGGTCTGCAGAGTTCTAATAAAGTAGGTTCTCTCGAGGTCCTTGGTGTCATGGGTCCACATATCCTTGAGCACCTCTTGGATATCAAGCTCGCCAAACTGGTTCAGAACATTGCCCATGAGGCCTGTCTTTCCAACTGCCTTTTTGACTTGCGAGAAACCCTGCGCAACAACCTCCTTGCCGCCCACAACACCAGCGACTGAGCTTGTGACCTTGCCCAGAATGTTGTACGTCGTGTTGACGGCCTTCTTACCCACCGCCATCGTGTTGGCCAAGCTCTCCACGGCGTCAAGGCGAGGGTAGACGACCGGCACCGAGACCATCCAGATGCAGTGTTGCACACTGGGGGGTAGCGTGGCGACCTTGGGGAAGATGCCTTGGTACGTCGGGCCAGCCATGACTTGCGCCTGGGTCCGCTCCGATCGACAATCGGGACCGATCACGGCAACGGAGGGTCCAAGAAACTTGACAAAGTGCCAGCCTGTACCGGTGATTGTGAAAATGTCATGATCGGTGCTCACGTTCCGCAACATCTCAACGGTCGTGTGATGCTGGAACAACAGATACATATCCGTCGCGACTCGGCCAATGTTCTTAAACATGGGAGACGACTGCATGTAGTCGGGATAGGAACCGTATCCATCGAAGCTATGCCTGGTCAGTTTCGAAATCTGAAGGCATAGATAACTGCCACTTACATATCGTGATCATCGATCTGAAGGATGTGAGGGATCTGCGCAAAAGCCTCTCGCAGGAACGGCTGATCGAAATGACTTGTGTAGTAATGGAAGTAGGCGTGCGCTACATCTTCCTCGTGCCGAGCCGTCCACTGGACATTCTTCTTGTTCTCCCGGCCGCTCATGGCGAGCCATTGCTTCAGAAGGGGTACTTCTTTCCACAGTCTGTCTCCGTAGATCTGGTCGCCCAGTCCAAGCTGGACATGGAACCCTCCACATTCGACATTCTTTTGTAGTACGTCCTTCCACATGAACCCGACTCCTCCTAGCTTGGCCCGCTCATTCTGCGAAGTGCCAGAAGCGAAATCGTTACCTGAGTGAGCAATGAAGCGCCAACCAGTCTCATGCCGTCCAGCCACAATGAATTCATATCGGGTACACCCTAGGTGGGAGGTGACAGCATACGTCCATCGTTCAGTGGCCTCTCCCATCTGTAAATCGAGATCATACTTGTAGAACTTCCAGCGTTGGTGTGTGTAAATCGCCCGAGGTTGCAACTGTCGGGGGTTTGGCGCAAGGTCGACACTGCGGTGAAGATGGAGCGTCGGGGGCTGAGGAGCATCTGTCACAACCAGAATGCTTCCAAGCCAGATACCCTGCTCGATATCCATGTTGACGTATCTCAGATAGGGACCAAAATAGACCCCGTTGGTAGGTTGGATCCGGTACATATCCACGCCCGCACTGGGAGGAGGGCCAGAAAACCCGGCCGCACTGGGGGTTGCAGAAGCAGCTATGCTCATGATACTCTCGGCGTAGCCGGGAGTGTGAGGTGCGAACATTGGCGAGGCCATGGACTGTTTTCCGAAAGGCGATGCGAGTGGGTTTCCGTACGTTGACGTTGTCGGAGACACAGGGGCTTGCTCATGAGTTATGGGGTTGGGTCCCTTGGGAAACTCCCACTGGGTCGCCTGAGTTGCCAGATGGATGTAGTAGTACTGGCCAGAGTTTTGGTCTAGGTGGGCGATCCATCCTTCAGGCAAGGGAGGTGGAGAAGCTGGATTCTGGGACTCGAAAGGCTGCTGGACAGCAACGGCTTGTTGTGAGCTCTGCCCATTTTGTTCAGGTTGAGGTTGAGGTTGAGGTTGAGGGTCATTGGCAAAGGCGGGGTGTCCCGGGTGCTGCAGAGCAGGTGAGGCAAGCCCAGCTGCTGAAACGCTTGCCGCTGCCGCCGCCGCCGCCACTGCTGCCGCCTTCTTGGGAGGAGTCGAAGAACTGCTGGCAGCCGGCTGGACCGGCTGAACTGGGGTGGGAGTGGAAGAAGTCGCAACAGCTGCAGCCTGCTGTTGGGGGCGTTGCTTCTCGCTCGGGTATGAGGAGCTTCCGCCGGGGTTGAGACTGGAATAAGCGGGAGGTGGTGAGTTCGAGCTCAAGCGCTGGAAATCCTGCTCTAGCACGCTGACCTGCAGAGGCGCAGTATTCTGACTTTGAGAAGCCGGCTGGGGAGAAGGGCTAAACGGATGCTGAGGCTGCTGGAGCTTCTGAGGTTGCTGAGACTGTTGGGGGCTGGACACGGGGTCCATGCCTTGGTATACGGTAGGGGGCCCAGATGGGGCCTGGCCCGGCGACTCGGTGGGTGTCCATGGTCGCGGCGGCGGTGCTTGGTTTCCATACTGGGCGAGCCTCTGACTGGCCGCAGCGCTCGGCGCGTTCAAGCTATTGAGAGTCGCGGTGCCAGAGATGCCGGCAGCGGCATAGCGAGCCTCGATGGCATCGGCTGGTGCTTGGCCGGGCTCTGCCACGGGGGTCTCGGGAGGCGGCGGCGAGCCCCGGCTTGCACGGGTAGTCGAAGTCGAGGCAGTTGAGGCAAACCGATTCACCCCAGATTCGTTCATCTTGAGCTGTTGGGGGACTACAGGCTGAGCAGGCGCATTGCTTGAGGATGCGCCGGCTGGCGGGGGATAGTAGGTCTTTTGATAACTGGGATAGTTTGTGTTGGAGGAGCCGGGCCGGTGATGATCAGCCAAGGGGCGTTGGAAGAGATCCTCATCAGCGTCAGGGCTTGTTGGGGAGGAAATGGGCTTGGGAGCAGTGCCCCTCCGTTCAGCGAGACCAGGCTTCTTTCCAAAGGGACTCGTATCTAGTCGAGGGCTCGTGTCATTATAGGCGGAACCAAAGGGCTTTGCGGGAGTTGGTCTGCGGATGTCGTCGTCGTCCGGGAAAGGCAACGGAGCAGCAGAACTCGAGGCGCCTGGGGGAAGAGGGAACGAAGGTTTGGACAACGGAGACGTGGATGAAGGAGGAGCTGGAAATCTAAAGGCCGAAGGCTTGTCTTTGGAGGGTTGGGGGCTCTGAGGCTTGAATATGCGCAAGGGCTCGATGGTCGGGCTATCGCAGTCGTCAGGAGCCGGTTTGCTGAGGAACATTTCCTCGTCGGGGACACCACGACTGCGCTCCATCTTGTCTCGAGGGGCAAGAAGTGACGCTTCCCAGGATCGCGGGGCTCAATGAAACGGGACGAGGGGTTGGCGTCTCGAAGTTGTGGGTACGGGTATCCAGAGGATTTGGATAAGAGAGCGATGGCCGCGGTTGTTGGCCGGGGCTCAGCTTAGAAGGAAGAAGCAGGAGCAAAGGAGTCGTTAGGAAGAAGCTCAAGTCTAAGTCTCTTGTCCGTGGGAGACCGAATCTTGGTGCGGTGGTGGAGGTTGGGCGGGGTCGGGTTGCGTGAGTGAGGGCGGCGGTGCCAAGTGACGTGGGCGAGAGATGATCCCTGTTGGTTTGATCTCAGTTTAGGAGGGCTGAGCTCCAGTAGGTCGCAGAAGCGGTCGCGCCAGGAACGACGAGCTTGTAAGAGGAGGGATTTTCGGGAGGATGGGATGTATGTAAGATGGCAACAGATATGATGGAATGTAAGAGGAGAGGAGGAAGGGGGGGAAGAAAGTGCAAGAGTCTAGGTAAGGTAGGTGGTAGGTAGTGAGAGGGGACGGGAGGGAGTAGATGGGGAAGGATCTGTGGAAGCGCCGTACATACCCTGTCCGCCTGGGGGTGGGTTGGCCAGTTGCTTGGGGAGAGCAGCTACGATCCCAGGCGCACCTTCTTAGGAGGGAGGGAGCACGTTGGGTGGCGACATGAAATATTGGATGGAGATTGGGAGCCAACACCAGCGGACCTGCCTTCCATTGTTTCCTAGGTACCCAACTCCTACCTACAGGTGAAAGGAGTGCAGCAGAGTCGAACGACGGCTTCCTCGTGGATTTCGACAGCACGAAACAGCGGGACAGAGAGACCTCACACGGACAGTAGCCGCCCACACCCCAGCAGCCAAGATCCGTCCCAAACTCGTGCGAAATGAACTCGCCCGTCCGGCGGCAACACCATCAGGGGCAAGACAAACATCCAGAAGAACATCTTGCAGCATCGAGAAAACAAAAAAGGGTCATCAACCGTCACCCACGAATGGAGTGGCTGGGATTCCGGCATCCCACCAGAGTTCACAACGGCACCATGATCAGTTAATAGACGTGATTGGTTGCCCGAGAGCTATGCCAATGCTGTAAGCGCCGAGGACCTTCGAACGAGATAACTAGTGGGCGGGACCACGGGATCCGTCAGGGATTGGGGGCCAAATGACCTGTTGCAGGACAGAGAGAGACAGACAGAGAGGGTATGCACCATCAACATAGCCCATGCAAGCGCCGAGCCCTGTAAGGCCAAGAGAAATGGGAGGGAACTTGCAGTGACGACTTCCAAGGGTGATTCCAAGTCTCGGCACAAGTTGAACGCCGGATAGATAGGACGGAGGGTTCAACTCGTAGTGGCCGTTGAAACAAGACGCCTCCCGAGGTCTTGTCGAAGCATGCACCTACCTAGGTACCTACAAGTTTTGTATACCATCCCAGACGGGAGGACGGAGTGCATGGAAATAAATCCCCGGGCGGTTAGCGATTGGACTTTCAAGCTTCCAAGGCGGCCGGGGGGGCACCCATTGACCCAAGCTCCTTGAAGAACTCGATGAGATCCATCATGATGAAACCTGTATCAAGTGTTTCTACGGATATACGGAAATGGTGTAAGCCACGATTCTTCATCATCGAAGCAAACCTACGTTGTCAACACCCATATCCCGAGATAATGACGACACACTTTCATCGAGCACTGTAGCAATCTGCATCTTGATCCCATTAAAAACAAACAACTAAAACTTCAACTCTCCAGTCTCCAGCATGCATACCTAGGTACCTAGGTACTATCTACTCGGGTGCCAGTGGCAGATGGAAGATGCCGCCAGCGAATGTTCTTGTTCATCCCGTCGGGTCCCGTTCCAAGTTGGTTGTCATGACCACCCAATCGGGAAAGTACGTACCTGTGGCAAAGAGTGGGTCAGTCGTGTAAGCTCTCAACGCGTCCCGCCACGAAACCGCGACGCGGTCGGTCATCCTTCGACGGCCAACGTCACCACCTACCCACGAAGGGGAACCATTCCTGTAGCACCATTTGTCCCCAACTACCTCCACAATGGCTCCTGCATCCTCGAAACCCTCAGAGAAGAAGCAGAAATCTCTCACTTCCTTCTTCACCCCAAAGACCGTCAATGGATTGGCCGCCGTCTTTGAGAAGCAGAGCCGAGCACAGGCAAAGTCCAAGACCCAATCGACCAGCAATGATTCCCCATCAAGAAAGAGGCCCCTCGAAGATACAGACAAGGGCAATGAGAAGCCTGAGACGCCCGCGAAAAAACTGAGAGGAGATGGCGATGATGAAAGCGCTGTTTCGAGCACCTTCTCCAAGTCTCCAGCCGTTCAGGGGCAGATGAGAACCAACGACCAACCAACCGACTCCACAGATCGCACAACCCGGTACCTGTACGAACCTTCAAGTTCGAGGAATACAGATCGCAGTAATGGAAATGTGGCAAAGGCCGATGCCCCCGAAGATGCAGAGGAGATTCGGCATCGACAAGAGCTTCACAGGAAATTCGTCAAAAAGCTTGGTCACCCAGATGCCATGGCCTGGCGGCGGCGGCGTGGCCTTCAGGACGAAACCCCGGCCGGTGAAGACGACGATCCAGATGCAGAAGGGGATGAGGATGAGACCCCTGCGCGCACTTCCAAGACGAAAAAGAAAGGCTCCAAGACGGGCAAACTGACGCCCATGGAGGTGCAATTCCTTGATATCAAGAGGAAACACATGGACACGGTTCTCATCGTAGAGGTTGGGTACAAGTTCCGCTTCTTTGGTGAAGATGCCCGGATCGCGGCCAAGGAACTGAGTATTGTTTGCATCCCTGGCAAGATGCGCTACGACGAACGTAAGTCTTGGTGGTCATATGTATCGTTATAGGTGCCAGTTGCTGACCATAATCCAGACCCATCCGAAGCCCACCTTGACCGCTTCGCCTCAGCAAGCATCCCCGTTCACCGTCTCTCCGTTCATGCCAAGCGCCTTGTCGCTGCGGGACACAAAGTTGGCGTTGTCCGCCAAATCGAGACAGCCGCCCTCAAGAAGGCGGGAGACAATCGCAACACCCCTTTCGTTCGGAAGCTCACCAACCTCTATACAAAGGGAACCTACATCGATGAGAACGGAGAGCTGGAACAGGGTGCCGGCTCTGGTGCCCCCTCAGGAGGTTATCTCCTCTGCATCACCGAATCCAAGGCTAAGGGCTCGGGAACCGATGAAAAGGTCGACGTCGGCATCCTGGCCGTTCAGCCGGCTACGGGTGACATCATATTCGACAACTTTGAGGATGGCTTCATGCGGAGCGAGATCGAGACTCGCCTCCTACACATCTCTCCCTGCGAATTCCTCATCGTCGGTGAACTAACCAAGGGAACCGATAAGCTCGTCCAGCATCTCTCCGGTAGCAGCACCAACGTCTTTGGTGACAAGAGTCGCGTCGAACGTGTGTCCAAGGGTAAGACCATGGCCACTGAGGCCTACTCCCACGTCACCCAGTTCTACGCCGACAAGGTCAAGGAAAAGGCTCAGGATGAGACCGCTGCTGCTCTCCTGGACAAGGTCTTGAAGTTGCCAGAGCCCGTCACCATCTGCCTCTCAGCCATGATCCACCACTTGGAAGAGTACGGCCTGGAGCACATTTTCGACCTCACCAAGTACTTCCAGAGCTTCAGCACCCGCTCGCACATGCTCGTCAACGGCACAACTCTTGAGAGCCTCGAGGTCTATCGGAACTCGACCGACCACTCTGAAAAGGGCAGCTTGTTCTGGGCTCTCGACAAGACTCTCACCCGTCCTGGTCACCGTCTGCTCCGGAAATGGGTCGGTCGTCCCTTGCTCGATCAGCAGCTCCTCGAAGATCGCCTCGCCGCTGTCCAGGAACTTCTTGACAAGCAATCCACCGCCCCCATCGCCCAGCTCGAGGCCCTCCTCGCCAATACAAAGACAGACCTCGAGCGCAGTCTCATCCGCATTTACTACGGCAAATGCACCCGTCCAGAGCTCCTCTCTGTCCTCCAAGCCCTTCAGAAAGTCGCTGGCCACTACACCAACATCAAAGAACCATCCGATGCCCCCTTCACCTCTCCCCTACTCACCAGCGCCATCAGCGCCCTTCCCCGGATCCTGGACACCGTCGTCTCCTACCTCGAGCGAATCAACCTCACCGCCGCTCGCAAGGACGACAAGTACGACTTCTTCCGTGAGGACTACCAGACAGAGGACATGCAGGACCACCTCCTCGGCATCACCCACGTCGAGCACGATCTAGACGAGCACCGTGCCGTCGCCGCCGAGAAGATCAAGAAGAAGTCTGTCAATTACGTCACCGTCGCTGGCATCGAGTACCTCATCGAGGTCCCCAACTCCGACATCAAGCACGTCCCAGCCTCGTGGAGCAAGATCTCCGGCACCAAGAAGCTCTCCCGCTTCCACACCCCAGAGGTCCTCCGCCTCACCGCTGAGCGCGACCAACACCGCGAGGCCCTCGCCGCCGCCTGCGACAAGGCCTTCCGCGACTTCCTCGCCTCCATCGCCGCCGAGTATCAGCCCCTCCGCGACGCCGTCTCCGCCCTCGCAACCCTCGACTGCCTCCTCTCTCTCTCCAAGGTCGCCGCCCAGCCTGGCTACTCCCGCCCGTCCTTCCTCCCCTCCTCCGCCGACCCAAGCATCTCCATCACCAACGGCCGCCACCCCATCGCCGAACACACCCTCGACGGCGGCTATATTCCCTTCACCACCTCACTAGCCCACCCCTCTCCCCTCGCTCACCTCATCACCGGCCCCAACATGGGCGGCAAGTCCTCCTTCGTCCGCGCCCTAGCTCTCATCGTCCTCCTCTCCCAGATCGGCTCCTTCGTCCCCGCCGACTCCCTCACCCTCACTCTCTGTGACGCCATCCACACCCGCACTGGCGCCCGCGACAACCTCTTCGCTGGAGAATCGACCTTCATGGTTGAAGTCTCCGAGACGGCGCGGATACTCCGCTCTGCCACACCCCGCAGCCTCGTCATCCTTGACGAGCTAGGCCGCGGCACCAGCACCCACGACGGTGCCGCCATCGCCCAGGCCGTCCTCCAGCACGTCGTCACCGAAACGCGTTGCCTAACTCTCTTCATCACCCACTACCAGAACCTAGCGCGCGTCGTTGACGGCCTTGAGGGCGTGAAGAACGTGCACATGAAGTTCAAGGCCGAAAAGGGCCCAGACGGCGAGGAACAAGTCACCTTCTTGTACGAAGTTGGCGAGGGTGTCGCCCATCGCTCTTACGGCCTCAACGTCGCTCGGCTTGCTCACATACCGAAAAAGGTCATTGAAGTAGCCGCAGAGAAATCGAAACAGATGGAGCAAGAGATGCGAATGCGACGTCTCAAGGGAGTATGTCGCACCCTGACAGATGTATTAGATAGTGGGCCAGATCAGCTCGACCATCTCATTTCCAGTATTGAACAACTGTAGTAACAGCTGTAGTAACAACTGTAATAAATTATAATTGCATACGGCTCTTCGTTTCACTTCATCTTCGTTTTGGGGAGAAACCGTTCTACATATTGCTCGGTTGAAGCATAGGTAGACTCGTTTTGAAAATTGAGCTACATGTGTTGATCCTCTTCCCCTTAAAACCTCACTCGAAAGATGTCTGCGCCAATGGCCCCCAAACGTCGAGATATCCCATATTCCCTCCGCCGGTCTGCACGGCTTACTGACCCTTTCGATTTGCATAAAAACACATCTCTCCTCCATACACTATGGAACATAACACCAATGCTTCCTTAGGCTGGCTGCCATGTTTGCATCCCGCACTGTCTCCTATTCCTGATAACCCACGAACCTGTCCGTCGACGGCACTGATCAAGCGCTTACAAAGCGCCCGAGAATGCCAGAGGTCGATGGGATACTGCTGTAAGTGGAAATGAACCTTCGATCAGTCGTATAACTGTCTCCGGTGAGCTTGGGTAAAAAAAAACAAAAATGAGAGGGGGGTTGGCAAACTAACCTTAGAATACCAAAAGATGCATTGAGATACCCCAACGAAGGACTGATCACAATAGGCAGATCATCCCTAAGAGAAAGAAAGAAACGAGGGTAAGAAAGAAAAAGATGGAAAAGAAAAGAAAAGAAGAGGCAAGAAAAACTCGTAAACTATGATTGAGACTGTAGGGTGACAGCACTCTGAGTCCAATATCAGTTCTTGAATGCATCTATTTCCAAACGCTCAAGGTTAGCTGAAAAAGTTGTTCTTATGAGTAATCTTTTCTCACCTTGCCGATGAACAAAAGAATCACCCAATCGAATGTGGTCAAACTCGAGATACGTGGGCGGCTTGAAACTAGATCGATGTCGGTGCGATCGAGACAACCTGGCATCCATCATAGTGATGGCCAAGCCACAGCGAACCGCAATTCGCATAGCTTCATGTATGATCGGCACCCAGATCAGAGCTTTAGATCTGTAGGTCATCGTGACCCAGCTCGTCCGGGAGACCCAGCTCGCTTCGTACGTTCTACGCAGCAGCTAGAGTCGGATCCTTCCTGTCACGGAGCTGGCTGCTATCCATCGAATCACAAAAGTGAGACTCTGTCTTGACACTCTCGTGGCCATTCGGCAAATGCTCCCTGTGCCGGTTCGCTGGTGTGAAGCCGAAGGACGAAACAGAGGTGTTTGGCGTTGCCTGGGGGTAGGAATTGAGGAACAATCGGTCATGAGAAAGCAGTGGGTTCGTTCCGGGAAAGCTGAGGAACGAACTGTCAGCCGTACTATGTGTGGTATCAGGGCCGGACGGGGTCTGGTATTCATCATGCTTGATTTGTCGAGAGTTGCTCGTTGGCATCCGGAAGTGGTCGTGACCCATCCCGTTGAACTGAGGGGGGGTGAAAGGAAGTCTCGCTGGTCCGTCAAAAACGTCGTTCAAGGCGTATGTGGCGTCCATGTGTCCATAGGATCCTCCTTGGCATTCGGTCAGTATTGCATCGAAGGCGCGAAAATCCTCCCAGCCGCGAGCAACTCGCATATCAAAATTCAAGAGAAACTCACCATGAGAATATGGTTCGTGCTGGAGTAGGCGGTTTGATTCTCTTCCTGGGAACATTCGAGAAGGCAGCTCCCGCGAAAGGGGCGTGGGAGACAGAAGGTTCGAGTGGGACATGGGGTTCAGGGGACGAAGTCCAGGTCGATCCCTGAGGTCAAATCTCGAAACTAGTTAGTTGCGATTCGAAACTCAGCCCAGATGATGCCTCACCTCCGGTCATCTGGAGCAGCGGACGAAAAGGGCCGGTTGAAGGATGCTAGGGCAAGAGTCAGCATTTAGCCACCTTCCAGACTCGAGACCTACCAGAAGGCCCATCATCATCATCATCATCATCATGAAAAACATCGTGCCCATGTCGGTAGGGCCCCAAGGACGGTGCCTGCGACGGCACCCGTTCACGGTCAATCGTGGCCCTTCCACGGGATTTCTTTGCAGATCGAACCTTGCTGCTGCGGTTGTTAGTTCTGCGCTGTCTTGGGGCGTTCGAGGGGAGTTCGGCAAGGGGGTCGGGCTTTCTCCGCTTCGGTTTGGGGACTTTCCGTGGTGGTGTCTAAGAGGGTCAGCTGTTGTGTTACAGGCACTTTAGTGGGCTGTTTAGACGACTTACAGATTCCTCTTGACCAGGAATAGGGGACGAGCTATCGTCATAGACGCCTTTGATGCGTTCGATTTCGAAATCAGGTGTCATGATGACCTGAGTCGGCTCAATGCATTCTGATGCCTTCTTCATCTTGTCGATAACGGATTTCGGCTTCCGCTGGTTCCGGGTGCGCTTCATTTCCTCGTTTGCAAGGTCCATCTTGCCCATTCCTGGCCATATCTGTCCTTTGAGAGACATTGCGTCAGTGGCTACCGAGTATTCCTCCAGAGCTCCTGGATCATGGTCCGGATGGAAGAGCCCTGGGAAGATTGGATAGTCAGAGACCAACTCCTCCTGCTCATGCTTGATGGCCAATCCAAGCGAGTGCTCTCGTCTCTGTTTCTTCGTGAGCTGCCCCTCCAGGTCAGTCATGTCAAAGGGAATGGATTGCTGGAGAGGGTTGACAACCTTCCCCGGGGGTCCTAGCGAGGCAGCCAGGTTCCGCCGGTTGCGGGCCTCCTCCTTTACCTGCTTCGCTCTCATCCGTTCAACAAGAAGCGCTTCGATGCCATTCTGAGAGTACTACTCTTCATATTGCTGTAGGGCAGCAGAAGCGGTGATGTCCTGATGGGCCTTCAACTTCGTCTGGGTTTCGTGATGAAGGTGACCTTTGGACGCGATGTGGGTGAGCAAGTGCGAGACGTCGGAAAAACGAGGAATGTCGGGGCAGACGGTGCAAAAGAGTGGGATTTGCTTGTTGGCAGAGTTGGCCGTGCTGCCCGCCTCGACTCCCGGAGCCATCTTCTAAACCAAGCGTGCCCGTTAGCAACTGTACATTGGCAGCGATAATCAAAGAATGGGAAGGCTTGAGGCTCAAATAGATGTCAAAGCGAAAGACAGATCGTACAAGACTTCGGCAGCAGTCTGCTAGATCCCGGGGAAGGGTCACTTGGGAAGTAAACGAAAGTGATGGGTCAAGCCCGGGATGCAAAGCTCCAAGGAAAGCAAGTCTTGTGGAAGTTGAAACAAAAGATTGGGGATCAAACAGGAGGAGGGGCTTAAGTCTTCAAGAGTAGATCAAATCTCCAAGGACGGGACTTACCGGCAGGGCTGCAGCCGACTTCCTTCCTCGACCCATGGTTGAAACCAGAGGAAACAACTGTTGAATTCTACCTTCTCCGTATTCTCCTTTTTGTCACTTTGGCCTCCTTTGGTTAATGGTCCCGTGATTGTCGAGCCCCCGAGTTCTACGGGGGTGTGGTTGATGGGACTGGACGCTCACCGACGGTAATGGAGAGAGCGAGAAAGCGTAGCGGGAGGTGCTAGGCTGTGAGGAGGTCTTAAATACGACTTTCCTGTCTCCTTGAGCCTTGCTTTCAACTGATTCTTCAAAATTCCAGTGCTCCTATTCTTTCTCTGTCGAATGAAAATCAAAGAGATTGTTTGTACTCGATGCAGTCAGTGTCGAGGACAATGCTTTATCAAGATAAACCGATAGGAGCTAGCCCGATTGTTCTTGAGATAGAAACCAAGCCTATTGTATGAAGCCCTTTATCGTTAATAGGCAAGCTGAGAGAGGCAACGTGGCTTGCGTAAAGAGTCCTTGTATTTGGGAGATTCTTCGCGGTATGATCTCGTCAGTTGCTTGACAACCCACACGATCGACTCGCCGAGATTTCCGGGATGAAACGAAGGTAGCGTGAGCCGTTGAAATCAGCTCCTGGAATCAAAGATGTGCTGGCTTGTAGCTGATCGCTTCTGCAGTTGTAGTTAGCTAGCTGAACACACCCGAGACACCAGTGGAGTGTCAATGATGTGTGCCATCATTGGTAGTCCGTCATCTTCCCCTGTAGTAGTACCATGACGGCAACTTGGAGAATGTAGTCCTTGATCTCAAGGTCAAGTACCTAGGTAGTGTATGGGAAGAGTGGCAATGAAGGTGATTCCGCCGACGTCTGGTGGACGATGGCGAAGGGTAGGGAGCTTCAGCAGACGGGGATTTGCACTCACCAGGTCCAATAAGCAGAGGTAGCCTTGATCTGGGAGGAGCTTCCGAAGGGAAGAACCAAGAGACGAAAGACAAGGGAGAGTCCCCCAGGTAGAAATATGGGAGAGAAGGGGAAGTGTATCGAAGGGGGAAGAGAAGAAGAAGAGAAAGAAGGATCGATGGTGAAGAATGACGAGATCTTGCCTTGGAAGTTGGGAAGGTTCAAAGTTGGAGTGAGATAAATCCGAATGTGATCTGCCTGGTGAGATGAAAGGAACCGGGGGTACCTAGGTGGGGACAGTTCGAGGAAGTTGGAAGGAGAGAAGGGGGTGTGCCGGTGGCCGGTGGCAGGTGGCAGGCAAGTGCAGTGCCGTCCGAACCTTAATAGTTCCGCACACCCCCAAGGGTGCATGGAGCCTGAGGGATGAATTTTTCAGCAGGTAGGCACCAGAGCAGCAGATTCGGGGGGATCTGTAATTTTTTTTCCATTTAATTTTTTAAAAAAACAAGAAGAATATAGTTCTAGATGTCGCTAAATAGAAGTTCAAATCGAAATAACGTAGGCATCTCTGGTCTTGGTGGGAGCATCGCATCAGAATATCATGTTGTGATATCCCAAGCGATTGTGTGTGCCGAAGAACGTTGAGTCTCTTCAGTGAGTCACGGACATCCCCAGAAGTACGTTTCTTTGGTCTACCCCTTCGGTCCATTGACCCATACTAGAGCCACGTCCCTTGCTAGGTAGGTAGGCAGGTATTCCATAGAACAGTGACTGCTACCTGCGAGCACTGGAGTGAATGATTTTCTGTCGTTGATGTGACAACATCAAGATGAAATCTGCACTGAGCTATTCAATTCCTTCGTGTATCGATCCTTGGGTCGGTATGGAATTCAATATCATCATCCCTTGGGATGCTACGTGATATTGCTAATGCGCAGCATGGTCAACGTCAAAGTGGCTGGTGGACGGGTATCATATATCATCGACGTGCAGAATGATTGCTCGACTATCAACATCAACTTGTTCCTCGTTAGCTAGGTAGATCCCAAATTTCAAAGAGTCCATGGTTTCTAGTCTACAGATGAGTGCCAGTCTCACTGGCATCGATAAATGTCTGAAGGACTTCACGGGGCAAGCTCCACAGAGAATCGGCGATGCCCCTGAAAAAACCAACAGGTTCCTCTCCTCTCGCCTTGTATCCCTGCTACCATAGGGCAATGTCTTAGCAGGTTATTAAATGGCAAGAGGGTGTTGCTGGTCAAGACCAGGCTTGGTTTATGGCCGAAGCCAAAGACGAGACGTCTTGTTGAAGAGGTGGCGACATTCAGGGAGGTAGTCGTCAGGCTCAGCCAAAGATCCTCTTGATCGTCGTCTGAGGCATACAGTAAACCGGGTCGACAGCTTCGAGGCCGGGATGACCCAGCAGGCTCAGCCCGCACAAGCCGAACTGGGTGTGCCAAACATCCACCATGTTGCCAGGCCGATCAGAAATGCCACCCATCTCAGTATCCTGGCATTTCAGAATAAAGGTGATGAGAGCATCACGATCAATCCAATGGGTACGCTTGATGATGGCGAGGCTGCTCAGTACCCACCAGCTGTAGCAGACATCTTCTTTCTTTTCGGGTCTGCCATTAAGGCCACCACAGGGGACTTGTCTCTCGCTCAACCATCGACCAAGCTTCTCTTCGTCAACCAGATCAAGGCGTTCCACGATGGCGAGGGCTGCCACGCAGGTAAAGATCTGGCCCGAGTGTGTCTCCGCACCAGGGCTGGTACCGTAACCGCCGTCGAAGTTGGCACAGGCAACAATATGTTCGACAGCTTTGTCCACGTCAATGAGAGACATCAGACCCAACAGGGACAAAGCATTGAAGGCGCCGTAGAGGAAACGAGTGTCTTGCTCTCCCCACTCATCGCCGGCAAACGTTCCAGTCTCTCGATTCTGCAAGCCTGCTATGTCTGTATTGGATTAGTGGGTGCAGGAGCGGCACTTTGGAACTTGCATGGTACCTACATTTCCCAACCTGTTGCTTGCCATGGCCCTTGGCTTCCAGTTGATCGAAAGCGTCGGTCATGGCGAGGATCTGCACAGCACTTACTGTGGAAAGCATATGGGCGTCATGGCCAGGAGCAGCGCCGAATCCTCCGTCCTCATGTTGACATGAAAGAACGAAATCAATGACCTCTTGTTGTGGAAGGGCATCGGGCTGATCCAGGAGGTAGAGTGCGTTCAATCCCCAGTACAGCCCATTGAGCCGTAGGTGCTCCGTCAGCCAGTAGTCCAGCTCATCCTTTCTTGTATCCAAGCTCCGGATGTACTTTACATGGGCTTCGGTAGAGAGGATGGGACCAGCGGTGTCTTGTTCGACCTGTGCCATGTTTTCTGGAGGGTGGAGTTTGGTTGATGAAGAGATTTGATGGTGCCATGTGAGAATTTATTCCTAGGCTGGTAGCTTATGTAAGCCGACCCCCCGCCATCTCCTCCACGTTCTGAAGGGCAGTCTCCTCCCTAGGTACTAACTACGAAGTAGGTAACCTTTCAAACTTGGTGCTTTGTTTCTTTGTATTTAGTTTTTGTCTAGATTGCATACATAGCAATTGTTCCAAACGCCTACTTCATGGAAAATACGGCCAACGAGAAGAGCTACGCAATGTTGATAAGACCGACTATTCTCTCCAGTGAGCGTGCTGGTGGCCAACCTCGAAGAAGAGTTCAGAATGCTTTTGTTATATTTAAATAATGTGCTCCCTTTTCGCAGTTATTCTTCCTAGTTTCTTAGTCACGAGGAGTTGATATCCTCTATCTAAAAATTCGACCTCACCACTTTCAAAGTCCGAACCTCATGACATCTAAACAGCTTGCTCCAGCAGCAAATTCAATAGAGAAGATAATGAGAAGCAAAGGTCATCTCTAGATTAGGGAACAGCTTTTCTTAATACCTACAAACACAGAGGCTAAGTTTTGTCATGACTGTCAATGGATATGCTGAGAACCCGTTTACTCGCTTTGTCGACATGAAGCTTAGGTTGATTTTGGGTTATTGTGTTTCGTAGGAGTGTAGTATTTTGAATGCAGATTTATTTGGTATCATAATCCCTAGGCCGGCATTGGGCTCAGCAGAACTTGATGCCGTCATCTAAATACTCGGAAATCGTTTGTTGGGGGCTTTCAAAGCTAAGCTTTGTGGTATATGAACCACAAGAGAGATTTGCCTCTTCGCTCACTGGCACCACTTTGGCTTAGCTGTTCATTAGTATCCCTCGATCCTCGTCAGCTCTGCTCATCTCTTTGAATGAGGAGCACTCAGATGCTCGCTCTTATTCAAATTTCTAGGCCCCTAATCTGTGGTCCTTTCCCGTTAGCCTATCTGACTCTAGCGAACGTGATGGAGCCTAGCTAGGCAATCAATCTTGTATATTATTATTAGTGACTTCCACACGCGTAGAGAGTTTTCACATAGAAATATCAGACTCATACTTGAGGAAAAACTGACTTCTTACGTTGTGAGGGTATTCCCGACCTCCAGGATATATCAATCTAGATGCTGAGTATATCTAGATACTGGCTTATTCCCGAAGACCAAGCCTCTTCTGAGCCTTTACAACCAGCAGACGTCTTACTCACTCGACATTACAGTCAAAGGTAGTTCAACTTTCTACACTCTATTGAGCATAGCATCTGCGGTGTATAAAATTTCTATGATAGTAGTTTGGAACAAACCTTTGTTTCGGATAGCTAACAATACTGCGAGATCTAGCAAACTGCTGTCAAGGCCTTTGTGGGGGAGTCTGCAGACTCTGAAAGCCTCAACTCAACTAACTAGTAGGCTGTGTATCTTTATATGTACGTCTGTATGGGGCATTGTAGCTGCCATGCTGGGTGAGAAGCTCTTCCAGCTGAAAGATTTACTCGCTTGCGATTCGATGTCTCATTTACACCGTGGTTTAGTACCTATTACCGGCTATCCGATAGCAGTGTTGACGACCATCCCAACCTCTAGAAACTGTCAACAATATCGAAATTATGAATCCCAATTCTATTACTAGTGCCTATATCAGTAAGGATTGCTGTCCAGCTATACTCCAAATCTAGACTTCCCAGAACCAACAACACGCAGTAGCATTACCAAACATGAAGGCAGGTGACGTCAGCAGGTCAACTATTGTTTGTGCTGTCTCAGTGGGATGGGATAGGCATGACGAGATAGGTGACCATGGCTTCATTACCACAACACAACACAGCCTTACGCCTTTTTCTTGATGCTGAATGCTATTTAATATCGTCCCCTACCTAAAATTACTTATTATGAACATAGAACGCACCTTGGAACAAAGTTGCGCAGCACCAAATGCTTAAGCGTCAACCACTCAAAGCTGTCATCCCTGTAGTTGAGGAGCTTCACTATGACCACAAGTCTCTAGGGTGGCATTGTCTACGAGAGCACTCTTTGTTCGAAAATGGATGAATTTTAGGTTGAGGATTCAAGGAAATATGTAGATGATATAGACCTCGGTGCATCACGGAGAGGCGATTCAAACTTATTGCCACCCACTGGAGGTAGCACGTTAAACATCAATAGCATCATATGTTGGAAGCACCTCGCACGGGATAGACATAACTGCGGAGTCTCAGATCGATGATCGGAAGCCATTGAGGCCCCTTTAATCTTTCCTCTGATGGTAGACTGGTGGCATCTACCTTGAAAGGCCAAGGGAAGTTGACTGTGCGAGATTGAACGAGACAGACTAGACAGACTGCCCTTGACGCATGGACTTTTCGTCTATATACAACGGTATGGCATGACATATCTCGGCATGTTAGAGATCATCTTTGAAAACAGAAATGGATTTCTGTATGCTTGAATTTCATCTTCGGTTAACTACTAGGTACCTACTTACCTACTCTACGGATAGGTATTCAAATGTACGTTGGTATCCACCTTGTGGAGTCTTATTAAGCACCCAATAGCTTCTGCCAGAAGCTGATACTTCTCCTCTCAAAACATCAATATCCATCCAACAACTCTCAATTCAAGACGTCGTGCTGTAAAGGCTTCTAGTGGCCGAAGAACCCGTCGACATATATCTATACGGAATCATATACGAGAGAAAGATGTACCCACATTCGTTTGTCACCAACGATGGCTGCAAGATCGCCTTTCAGTCCTCTATACCCCTCAACGCAGCTCAGGACAACCTTCTCAATTCCACTTGCGTGATTCTGATGCATGGTTTCAGCGGCTCTAGCGACTACTTCGTCCGCAACTCTGGACCATTGAGCAAGTCTGCCTGGGTCATCGCCCCCGATATGCGAGGCCATGGAAAGTCGGATCGAACCCGCGGTGGTTATCACGTTGCCCGTCTCGCAGTTGACCTCTCTGGCCTTGTGGCCCACCTTCGCAAGATAGCACCTGGCCTCCGCATTGTGCCCGTCGGCTGCTCGATCGGGGCTGCAGTTCTCTGGACGTATACCGAACTCTTTGGATGCGACGATTTCTCCGGGTTCGTCTTTGTCGACCAGGCCCCTCTACAGGACCGATCAAAGTTTGACAACTGGGACGCAAGCAAAGCACACACGGGATGTTACAACGAGGCAACCACGTTGGAAGCACAAAGGTGCTGGATGGAAGACTCTCGAATGGCTCATCTGGACCTTGTAAAGGGATGCCTCGGATATCTCCATGCACCACAAGCCGAGGATGGGATCTCGGCCGAGCAACAAGAGAAGGATGAGGCCTTCTTCACGGAGATTAGTGCTTTGTGTGACCAGAGCTGGCTGGCTCGTCTGCTGGCTTCACACACGCGGTACGACCATCGTGAGGCAACGGAGCAGATCACAGTGCCAACACTGGTCATGGCAGGCAGGCGTTCGGGGTGCTTTCCTCTAGAGGGCATGCTTGAGACTGCCAGACGTGTTAATGCAGCAAAGCCCGGACTTGCCAACGCATCCGTTTTTGACTCTGGACACTGGCTGTTTTACGAGGAACCCGAGAGGTTCAACAAGGAGATACTCGAGTTCCTCGAAGTGTGTAAGGCATCCAGGCATTGATGATTGCCGGGACCCGAAAGATATCGAGTGACGCTTGTAACAGGGTTGTTTGGAGAAGCAACCAAAAGAGAGCAAACCGCGCATGGCATAGATGGATCAAATTACGAGAGAACCTTGTATGTGAGATTTGAATTCTTCTTACCTAGAAGGCATGGCCAGACTGAACCGTGAAATGTCAGGAACGAGTCGAACGACTCTATACCTACTACATAGTAGGTAGGATGTGAACAACCATGATGATTCAATCAGCCGCCAAAAAGAAGGCCTCGCAAAAAGGAAACATACAACACTCGGCCTTCGCTGGTCGTCACCGGCCCAACTACTACTCAAGCGCTCCTCAACTTCACAATAGGAGACCAGACGGGATCCCGTGCTCTTCAAGGGCTGTGGTCGTATGTGCCAGTGGAAGTCTGCGTTGGTGTTGAAGAGTCAGAGGGATGGATGGATGGATGGATGGACGGATCTTGGAGGAACGACGTTCAAGGTTGCCGGCCGAGACTGAGGACAACAATAGCATCACATCACAAATAGACGAGACGAAAGAAGATGCAACACGTCTCACATGAGGTTGCGAATTGGCAGGGAAACCCCGACATGGATTCCTGTGGAAAGCTTGGTTTTTTCTTTCTTTTTTTGTCAAAACAGCCTCGGATCCATCTGGAGGTTGCACTGCATATTGAATTTGAAGCCAGCAAGCATCATGATGATTTACGAGATTTCCGAGAAGGATACTATGTATAGGTAAGATGATGGAAAGGAATCGCCCAGGGACACGCAACGACGGAGTGGCTCAGCACAAGATTCCAGGATTTACCGTAATTACAGATTAAGGCAATCATACGAAGAGACTAGAAGGACTAGGAGACTCGTGACAGAAGCATCCCTGGTAAAAAAAAAAAAAAGAGAAAAAAGACCATGGCGGCCCACATTTTGATTTTGATACTAGGCACTCTCAGTTTTGATATAAACGTGTGACGTCGCCAGGGGACCCTCTGAGGTCTCTGTGACGTACATAGGTAGGTAGGTAGGTAGTGAGCCATCGCGTTGCTACGAAGTACATGCAGACACACAGCAGAAGAGAGGTAGCCCAGGACGGGAGGGACCGGCTAGACGGCAATGTACTAGGTAGTGATGAGGAAAGGTATTGCGCCTCCATTCTCTGCCACCAAGTCGAGAGGAGGGGAGCAAATCACAGATCCAGACGTTACCAAAGCCTCTTCCGTCGGAGGAGCCCAAGCATCAAAATCTGTACTAGCAAGCGCCACTTCTGCCACAACTTGCAGGGGCACAGACGACAACCCAGGAACGCTGGGAGCCAGTCGCTGGGCTGAGGATGCCAGGGGGATTGCCAGGAGAGGCAGGCTGGCAAGGGGGGAGGGGGTTAGACGCTGAGATCGCTAGATGGGTGGTGTGTGGTGGTGGGAAGCTCGATGAAATGTGGGAATCTAGACCTCTTCAAGGCACAAGCTCTGACAGGAGTCACGGTCTCTTACTTCGTAGTTACCCCTTGCTGAACGTTTGAGCCGTTTGAGGGCCCATGTCCACCATGTCCACCATACCTTGCTTGCTCGGGGGGTCGTCACTGACACTGACACTATGACACTAATACGCGGTATTAGCACGAGAACCATCAACGAGCGTATTTGATGTGAACGGACTGTGGTGTGCGTGCCCCCTGAATGGAATCAAAGCCCAATTCCCACAATATTTTAGCCCAGCGGGATAGGGGAGGGTATGTACAGATTAGATGGTCTCTAGATATCCATGGGCTTCTATTGCATTGCAATAGTAGGTAGTGAGGTACCTACCTACCTAGGTACTCGTATAGAGGCCGTCTTCACAAGGTGTCCACTGAAGGTGTCCCACTGGAGGGGTGTTCCAGCTCCCGTCCAGTATTGATGTCCCGTCGGGTCCATCTTCTTTAGTGTGCGACAGCTGGTTTCAGAAGCTGCAGCACACACTCACCAAACACACCACAAATGGCCCCCATGGCAGGGCAGCGCAACACCCGACACTAAGGCAGCCCGTAGGTACCTATCAGCATCAACAACCTCGTTTCCATCTAGGCACTGTCCCCATTACGGCGCCTTTTCTCTCTCTTTTTTTTTCTTACTATATGTCTCTAGCTATGACAAAGGTAGTTACCCTAGTAGCTATTATTTGTTGCACTAATAGGATTACCGCTATTACGGGATACTACTGCAATCCGTTGGCCCCCTCCTTCCTCCTCCTTCCTCTCCTCCTCCTCCGCCATCCCATCCCACTCACTGCCTCCTTCCCTCCAACTCCCGCCCCCCTCTCCCCCCCACCCCCCCCCCCCCTCCCCCCCTCCCTCCCC
>JABFFI010000661.1:13508-32831 GCA_013623725.1 Fusarium robinianum | reverse complement strand
CCCCCCCCTTCTCACACTCACCCTCCCTCTCCCTCGCACCCTTACCTCAAAAAACCCCCCGGGATCGCCTCATTCAGAAATCCCACCGCCATCCAACCGCCAGTGCAACAACCCACCCACCGCGACATATTCTTTGCCCCCCCCCCCCGCCGTGCTCCCCCCGGATTAGACAATGGGTTTCCTCGACTGGAACGACGGCGGATCCGTCCTCTCCGCCCGCTCCTCCCATCGCCGTCGCCGGTCCTCCAGGTCTCGGCCCAAGAAGCGCCGCTCCCGTTCTGAGTCGCGATCCCGTTCCCGTTCGAGCTCGCGCGACCGCGCCCGCTCGTTCTTTAGCGTTGGGGATCGGTTCGGGAAGCACAATTCGTCTCGGGGGTCGTTCTTCGGCCTGGGTGGGAACACGAGCCGCTCCAGCTTCTTTGGAACGAGTAAGTTTTTACCTTGCGCTCTGTGCATGTTTTGACTCTCCCGGTCTCGTCTCGGGTGTTTTTACTTGGCAAGTCTCAATGGCAGAGAATCTCGGCGCTAACTTGTCGACCTCTCAAGACCGCTCTTCTTACTACAAGCGCTCCCCGCGCCCGGGCTTCATCCAGAAGTCGTACAAGCAGCTCAAGCGTCTCCTCCGGGACCTGGTGCATTGGGCGAAGCGACACCCGTGGAAGGTTTTCTTCATGGTGATCGTGCCGCTTATCACGGGCGGTGCGCTGACGGCGCTCCTCGCGCGGTTCGGCCTGCGCATCCCGCCGGCCATTGAGCGCATGATTGGCGCCGCGTCGCGCGCAGCGTCAGGAGACTCGTCCGGCCTCGTGGGCGAGGCGGTCCGCATGGCGAAGGGCCTCGGCGGTGATTCGACGGTGCGCATGCAGCGGGATACCCGAACCTACAACTATGGCGCTGAGGAGAGCTGGGGCAGTGGGCTGGCTGATAAGGTGAGGAGTTGGATTTAGAGGGAGGGGATCTAGTGCGGAAGGAAACATCTTGTGTTGTCTGGGCGTTGGGATGGGTTTCGTTTTCTTTCTTTCTTGGACACTTCTTTTTCTGCCTGCGCTCGTTTATATCGCACCCTTTAGATGGCTTGTTGACTCAGTTGGTCAGATGCCGTGGCATGTTGGCAGCAGAGTATGTTTATGTCTAGGTATAGCCCGTACGTATGAAATCTACGACTTGATGATATAGCATTTCATTGCGCGTTCTATCGAACCTTTGCTGCCTACGTACGTACCTAGGTAGTTCACTCTGCTAGCGCTATTGGGTTGCGACTTGGTACCTCGGCACTGGTGTGCGCTTCGGTGTTCAACATGATGAATAAACCACGACTGTAACAATCGGAACTGCCATCGCCGTGATCACCCCGAGGCAGAGACAAGGACAGGAAGACAGGGCGCAGTAACCCACGTCAGATTACAAAGACCTCGCCGCGAAGTACCATGATGCTTGATGTTTCAAGCGAGTCTTCGTTGTCAACAAACATGAACCTTGCAAAATTCGTGGTTACCCTAGACAACTGCAAAAGTTTGCGACAGCCTTCCTTCTGTTGAGGGTGTATGTCGGAAAATAACGCAGCAGATCGCAACAACAAGAAAGCATCTTGGCGCAGTGGAAGCGCGGTAAGTCACTATAATTCTATCTCAAGAACATACAAATACTGATAAGTTCTCAGCCGGGCTCATAACCCGGAGGTCGCACGATCGAAACGTGCAGTTGCTAATATTTTTCTTTTGCTCGTGGTCACAGTTTCCATTCAAGCTTTTTTTTACTATAGGTAGTGGAGGAGCTAAACAGAGGGGCAGAGGGGCATAGGCTGGCTAGCTTAGGTACCCACTTACATAAGAGTTCCAACATCGTCTGTGAAGAAGAAGTGACACCTGGATGATTGAACTGAAAGCCCATATAGGCTGAGACCCATGTAGATCTCTGCAAGAAAAACGAAAAGGATCGAGATCCAGTACGCTGTGACTTGTATGTGAGTCATAAGTTTCCATACCGTCAGCAGGCATCAACACAGGGCACGAGAAGAACCGTTCGGTATGGGCAAGAGAGAGAATAAAAAACGAGACGTTGATTTGGGAGATACCTAGGCAGGTTTCCTACGTTTGATCTAGTACTTCCTCGCTATGTGCTGCCTTTCCAGGCTGTTGTTGCTGCTGCCCGGTACTACATTGAGGTGACGGGGGCTGTTGTAGATGAATATAGTTGAGCCACAGTTGAGCCACAGGGCACCACTTCTTAGTTGCTGGTTATGACAGAACGGGAGCAATGGAGCGCCGCCAGCGTGTGTCTTGTCTGTCCGCCATAACCAGCTTCAATAGGATTGGCTTCCATCCTTCCCACCATCAGACAACACATACATGCTACATAATCTCAACAAGAACTCTCCAGTATCGAACCAGCATAGCAACTTGGCGCAGTGGAAGCGCGGTAAGTCAAGCTAGCTACAGCATCGGTCTTACACAGTGACTGACTGATTCACTTACAGCCGTGACTTATAATCCGGAGGTCTCACGATCGAAACATGTAGTTGCTTGCTCTGATTTCCCTTTTGGCCTTTCTACAGAAGTATCGAGTACTGAGGGGGCTGCTGTCCTTGCTTCGGTATATAGTTGGGTTGTGGGCAGCTAGGTAGGTGGTTTCGATGACCGTGGTTCCTTTGCTTCAAATACCTTTCCTCCTCACATACTTACTACAGCAAGAACTGACGAGTTGGCCAAGTAGATTTCCATTATTTAGCTAGCAAATGGCCCAAATAGCAAGTCATGTGTCCCGATACCAATGTATTAAAGTTCTCAAGGTTCATACGGGATCCTTCTCGACTTTCAGCTCAATCCCCGGGGTTCGTGCCATGATATTCCTCACGAACTAGGGAAACTTGACGAAGCTCGTACTTGCGTTCCAGGCGAGTCTGCTTCTCTCAAGAAACGCTGACTCATCCGTCTCTCAATATTCATCTTCCTCGCTGTTGTCTTCGTACAGGTCGTCGTTCCTGGGCGAGTCAACGGGGGGAGTCGGACTCGGCTCCTGGCTTTCTCGATACGCCACCTGAGTCTTCTGAGAACCCTTGCCTTTCTTAGCCTCTCGAGACTGTTGAGCCAGGCGCTCAGCTTCTTCCTGCTGCGCAGGGGTGACGTTGCTGAACTCGAGCGTGACGTTCTGGGAGCCCAGTCTCTTGTTCTTGTGGTATACGGCAAAGTCGAGCGAACTTCCATCGCTCACCATCTTAAGCTGATACTGGACGCGATGGAATACTTTCCCTTCCGTGTTTGTCCACTTGGGGAGCTTCTCCCAGTTGGGTATCTGCGATAGGCGGATGAGGCACAGTGACTTCACCGTTTGGTCCTTCCGACGGGGTGGGTTGTCTGCGTTGGACATTACGAGCTCGATTTCGATCTCCTCGTCCGACGAGGTAAGGTCCTGCCAAAAGTCGTGGCTGATTGGTTTCTCAGTCGATACTGCATCGCCCTGCGAGGAGTTAGCACGAGGCGAGACTATCTCTAACCCCTGACCGACTCGGGTTTCGATACTTACGATTTTTAGGAACCACCTCGTCTGCTCGACGGCGAGGAAGTCCTGGTGGACCTCACAGAAGATTCGGTCAGCACCATCATGTTCCCTTTGATCGAACGGGATGATGTTGCATAGGGTTCCGTAACTGGCTCTCGCAACTCGAGAATCGATCGCCACAGTGAAGGCATCCGTGAGGTTGCTCTTGGCCAGACCATGAACAACAGCGCCGCGGCACACAGCCGTCCACCTGAAATGAAGACCTTGTCAGCTTCTATCGGTACGCTCAGGGTCAGTACTCACGGCCTATCGCCAGCCTCTTGCAGAACTTCGATTCGTTCCCCTAGATGTTCTTGCAGGCACTCAAAGAGGTATTTGGACTTTCCGAAGCCACCCACAAGGATGACGAACTACGACTGTCAGATAACCGTCATGAGTGTGACATAGGGTGCTTCATCCTTTGACATACCTTTGGGATCTTTCGATATTGCGCCTTGACCTGGTGGACCTGATCGCTGACAAGGTCCTGGATTTGCTGGATCAACGGCTGGTACACAGTCTCGCGGAGTACATGTCTAGTACAAGTCAGCTGGAACGAACTGATAAACGGGCTCATTGAACTCCAAGGGGAGAGACGCACGCTCCGACCGTGATATTCGAGGAATCTGAACCATTATACATGGTTTCAAAAGGCAGCTGGATGTCCCAGCTGGTACTCTCGCTGCAGATCGACGACTTGATGCCGTGCTCCCAATCCTGGGCCATGATCCTACGAATTCCTCGCTCACGCATCTTGGTCGAACCGACACGGGGAACCATCTTCCGGAGGATGTCGAGGAACTTTTCGTCGAGGAACATGGCGCCACAGAGGTCACCTGGCCTGGTCAGCTAAGGTGGAGAGATAGGGGGATGTGGTCTTACCGTCGCCTTTGACGCTCTCCTTGACAGTCAGAGGATGGAGCTTGGAGATGGTGTAGGTGATGATGTCCTAGATAGTAGGTGAGTGAACATGAAATAAACTACAGTATATAGGCAAGGGGCCTTACCACTGTACCTCCACCAGCATCACAGACAATGAAGTGGTCTCCAATCTTTAGGCAAGTCAGCAAGCACTATGAAAACAACAAGAACCCTAGGTTGGACTGTCAGACCTTAACATCGGAGCGATCAGCGATATCCTCAACCATGGTAAGAGCCGCAGCTTCAGGCTCCGTGATGAAGTTCAAGACGGTTTCACCCGGGGTTCTTGGATCAAGGATCCCGGCGTAGCCCAAGGCCTCCTTCATCCTCATCTGGGCATAGGGCGGCCAAATAGCCGGCAACGTCACGACGACCTGGAACCGCGATACCTTGAGCATCCGCAGCCCCATGACCTTGCCGATGCTGTCTAGGCTATGTTTCCACAGCACGCGGAGGTAGTCACCGACGACCTCGATGGGGGTCTTGTCATGTTTCTCGACTTGCTCCCTCGTGGCGCGGATCTCAGGTGAACCGCGGACCTTGTCGGGAAGGTCCTTTTCATCGATGATCAGGAGCTTGAACCATCTCAAGGCTTTGGGTTCGAGGGGGACAGCATAGCCCCAACATGGGCCGCCGTCTTTGGCCTTGTCATTGGCGTTGGGAGTTTGTTCGTAGGAGATCAAAGTAGGCGCTTTCTCCTTGTCGATGTTGAAGCTATTCCAGGACACCCAGTCGGTGACGGGGCGTATCTGATTAGGGCAGCGGGATCTTGCCCATGCGACACCCGAGAAGCTGAAGACCGTGAACGGGGTTGGTTAGTTTTGATTTCCTCAGGAGAGGAGAAAAACAACAAAAGCAGCTGACGAGACGAAACTCACGTGGTGCCAAAGTCGATCCCTATGATGAGAACGGGAGTGTCACTCCCCTGAGAGCCCATCTTGTGCTATCTGTTCAGATGGAGGAATGGCCGAGGAGAGAAAGGGGCGGATGGGGGCGGGTGAGTTGGAGAGATGAAAGGGGATGCGGGTTGTGGAGGAGAGGAGAGAGTGCAGGTAGGCAGGCGTTTGCAGAATAACTCGTAACGCACTAGATAAAAGAAGAAGGAGCTGATATGTGCGGGACGAATTTGGGATTTCCTGAATGGCTAGGAGCTCTGGCTATTGGTTGCAAAGGATTGGGTGTTTGGAGAGTACCTAGTCCTCGGGCTGTGACTAGCTGTCACCGGGTGCACTCAGGGGAATAGGAGTCATGCCCAGTGATGATTTTTCGAGAAGGAGAGCTTGTAATAACGCTGATATCATCTCTCTCTTCATCTCTCGTCAATAGTATACCTAGACGATCAGATGTACGTCTATTGCGCGCTGTCCTCCTGAACTTGTCGGACATCAATCACTTCGCACCATCACATTCGCGCAAAGCCCTGAGGATTAGAATCTTTGGCTCACATTCCTTGAATTCATTACTCATATTCTAATGACCGTGAAAAGTCATTTAGGGTATATCTATCTACGCTACCTAGGTACAATATCGTTCAAACCAAAGCCCTTCGCTCAAGCCCCTGCCAGAGATAAAAAGATATCCCATGAATTCCTCTAGCCTCTCCTCTCGCTCCTCATATTTGACCCTTTACGCCAAGAGAACTTGTCGCTCAAATCCAGAAACTGATCCCCTTCCGGCAAAACGCCACCACTCTATCACCCTAGACCTCAGTGGTCCTCATACATCTTCATCAGGCCCGCCTTCATGTCGGTCACCTGGTTTCGATACATCTTGTTTTGATTGTCCAGGGCCACGACACGCTCCTGCAAAACGGCAATCTTCTCTTCCCGTGCCTTCACCATCGCTCTCACAGTGTCGCGCCCTACCGCGATACCTCGAGTCCGACGGGCTGCTGTTGCGAGGACGTCCTTGACGGAGTCGAGAATTCGGGCGTCGATCTTCTGCCCCCGGAGAAGACCCATGACCTGGTCTGTCACGTCGTAGTTGGCGTTAGAGGCGCTACTCGGGGGGGTACTTTGCTGGCAGCTTGGTGTGATGACTTGGCTGGGCGAAGCTGAGAGTGTGGCGGGCGAGTAGCTCGCCGAAGTTCGGAAGGGGCGTAAGGAGTTTGCTGGGGCTTTGGAGGGCGTGTCCTCGAACGTCACCTGCTTCTGGCGCTTGTGCTCAGAGCCGGGGAAGAGGGTACGGGCGACTGATGGGGTTGGAAGGCCAGCGACCACGTTGATGGAGCGAGGGTTCGAAGGGGTGCTGTATGAGGACTGACGCTGGGCCTTTAACTGCTCGATACTCCTATCGGCGACGGCAGCCATCTGTCGTTCTTCTTCCGATTCCACATCGCTGAACTCGTCCTCAGCTTCATCTTCTTCGGAGGTATCCCGCTTCCTCTTAGTGGAACTGCGAGAGGGAGTGCTTGTGCCTCTGAACGAAGCCGTTGGGGGATACTGCATGGATGACCTCGACACCGCTGAGGCTGGAGCAGTCGTGAGCCTTGACGGAGGTGAGTCCAGCTCCTGTTCCTCATCAGACTCGGTGATGCTGCTAGTATCGTCCTCGTCCTCATCCTCGCCCTCGCTCTCGCCTTCACCCTCATCATCATCCTCATCCTCATCATCGTCTTCATCACTCTGGCGTCTGCCAGACATGGGCCCATAGCCATACTTGACAAGCGACTGCTGGGTCAAGGTCGGGGCCCTTGGCTTATGGGACTCGGCGAGGCCCTCCATGGGTGAATTGAAGCCCTTCTCACGGCCCTTTGCCTCATCCCACCAGAGGAAGAAGCCGCAGTCATCGCATTTCCAGTAGAATCTCCCCTTGTTGGGGCCAGCCTTTCTGGTTTCGCGAAGACTTGCCTTGTTCCGAGGTTCACAGTTGCCTATAGAAGATGTCAATATCCATCTAATAATACATATATACAGCAATTAGACGGAAGGGATGGACATACACCACCAGTATCCGTCGCTGAAGCGGCCTTTGTGGAGTCGCTTCTTGTGGGATCCGGGCGTCTCTGGGTGTTGCGTCGATTGTTGAAAGGCAGAGCTTTGATAAGGCGTCGAGTTCATATTTTGAAATCCGTGAAGCTTTTCGTCTTTCTGATTGAGTGGCGATGTCGATAAAAAGCAAGAGGTTCTTGATGAGAGGAATTAAGCTCACGAAACGGGCCCGTTGGAACGACGCAGGCGCAGCACCAATTGTGGCGGGGTCGGATACTGAGGCTGGATTTGTTGGAGTACATAATAATACCTGGTTTGGTACATGATGCAGGATGGTTGCCCCGACAATTGCAACTCAGCAACAATGGACAACCACGGGGCACAGGACAAGACCCAGTTTATGACCTCTCAGTTGGTAGATATCTGTAATCTCGTGCATCAAAGAAATAGAGGGGAAAAGAAGTATTTAAAGTAAAATATTCATTTTATTATTGGCCCCTTTTTAGACTCGATTGGATATTTTATATGACTATAGTACCTATGCTAAGTAGCGTGTATCACCACCCATTCCAACCAGTGTATATAGATGCCTATATATATCGACCGTGTCACAATAAATTATTCTTAAAAATCTTTTACAATCTCAATCACCCTTTCAACGCCCTCTTTCCAGATCGGCGGACTAGTTTCCTCACTTAAGCCGTCCATCCAAAACAGACCCTGTCTCCTATAAACTCCCTACGTTCCAGTCTCTACTAACAAGAGACCAACTTGATGGGTTTCATCCTGCCAGGACAAATACCCCAACAGAAACCCAACAAGACACCTATCTCAGCTGGGGCCTGGAACAGACGGTGCCGTGTCGAAAGCGAGCCGCACAGGGGCCGGCCTCTCCCTCGTCGTTTGGGTGTTACACCCCAAACACCCTGGCGCAGCACACCAGGCATTATCTTCCCGGATGTCGGTATACGTGGCATCGAGGACTCGTAACCGGCCGCGCATTCTCAGCCGTCCGAGGGGCGTGTCCCCGATGTCAGGGGGTAGAGCTGGAAAGTCCTCAACGTCTACAAAGCTCGCAAGCCAGCGCGTCACTTCAAGGAATCCCACGCCGTTCCCATCCGGTGACGATACGGAGACCCATGACCACGAGGGGAAAAGCCTCGACTTGGTCGACGTCTCCCGCGAACCCCTTGACTGACCACACCAACTGCTCGGGTAGGAGAGACACCACGGTTCCAGCGACGCATCTGCCAAAGCCGAGCTCCTGGATTCTGTCAACGAACCCCTGGATAGCGATTAGGCGATCCTTCTCATAAGAGAAACGCATCTTTGAGTATCTCTCGGAAAGTGACTTCCAGGCTGGCCCTAAATGTTCCGAGACGTAATCGGGATCTAGGATCCGGCCTATGTTGTAAGGATCGAAGTGCGCGCAGGATGTTCGAAGTGTGCCGTGTAGGTCGACTTCGGACGCGCCGATCAGCCCGTGGCATTGTCGAAACAAGCAGTTTTTGGACCAGTGTAGGATTCTTCGTGAAAAGAGCCGTTCCTGAAATGTCCATCCGCGGCCATGAAGAGTACAATCGTCTACGAGGTCGAAATCAGGGGCCGAGGGGATCAAGTAAGCGCCAAAGGTGCTCTCTGGCACTGTTGTATCGTCGACTGTGGGGGACTGGAGTATCGAAGAGGTTGATCGGGAAAAGTAGCGAGGCGCTTCTCCTTTGGCTGCTTCGGCAGATGATTCCCGGAACGTCTCCCAGCAGTACTCCTGGTCTGCAAAGTAGCCCAGACACACTGGTTCTGTTTGATAACGTTGTGCAGGCCTCTCGGTTAGGAATGCTTCTGAGCTATTCGACGTCGCCGTGGCAGAGATGGTACAGAGTGCATTGAAGTAATATGCGCTCATATGCGAGGACTCTCGTTCCCAGTCCTTTCCACCTTCGCCATCATTGCCTTGAATGATGCAGATGGCGTCGACAAAGAGGAATCGAACGCCCATGGCGCGAGTTACCCGTATAGCGTCCTGTATTGCTTGCGGAAGGGCATCCGAATCCATCGCCTCACGCCTCTCGGTGTAGTTTTCCTGGGTTGTCCGAGCTGGGCCATTGCCATTGCCCCAGTAGTAGCTTAGAATAGTGTAAGGGTCCTCCTTGCAGACAAGATCTTGATCTTCGTCTGGGACAACGAGGCGTAATGATGGACTATCACGCTCCCCGACATAGAGGAGCCTTGTTGGGTGCCATGAGCCGTCGTCTTTGAGAGCCATTTTTGGCCCATTGCATCTGCCATGTTCCTAGTCTTCGCCGTGTTGGCATTTGTTCACCCAAGGCATGATGACGTTTTCAACAAGGTCACCCAGTTCCTCTTCAACATCAGAGGATCGGAAACCTAGTAACTAGAGGAGACGACAGAGTGGACAACCTTCAGCTGCTGACAGTTCAAGAGCGCTGGTGCTGTCATGGATTGGCTTGACGCAGAGCGCTTCATCGTCGTCTTTTGTGTCTTCCTCCCTGAGAAACTGGCAAAAGGCTTGTCGTATGTTGCTGCAAGGCTGGCACAGCGGCTGGGTAGATGCTTGGAAGTCATCTTCGCTCTGGATCCGGGGCATACATGATCTTTGATTGGCGTCGAACACAGGCTCACACCCATGGCATGTCGTGCCACTAGACGGTTGGTTTGCCGAGGTGGGAACGGAGTATTTTGAATCTGAAGTCGAGGACTCTGAAGGGCTTGTGGTGACCCAATCCGAGTCGTTGTCGTCTGGGAGATACATCATGGTGTCTTGTCAGGTAGTGAGTGTCGAGTCGGATGTGACTTTTTTGCAATTATGTGCTAGCTATCCCCAACTTCTCGAGGCCATTTATACGGAGGGCCTTTTGATTGAAAATCGGGACTTTCCCGTCTTCCATTTGCTTCATTGTCTGCCTGGGCTATGTCTGTCGAGGGAGGGTAATGTGAAGTCATCTGAGGATATGATTGACTGAGATATGGGCAAGGAATCCATCCTCCCACATTGGCCTGGAGCAAGCGCGTATGCAGGAAGGATATGGTACTCCTCCAAGGCGCCCATCCATCATCCATGACCCAGGCGTTCAGCCTTGGGCATTCCAGCCTCCAAGACAATACCGACACACGTGCTCCCTCAGTTTACGCGCGCCGTGACGCCATGACGCGTATCCGCATGCAAGGAGAGACATGCAGTTTGGGGCACATGTTGGGCAGCAGGTTACCTAATACGGCAGTCAATGACGGGTCAAAAGTCCAACAATACCAAATAACATACGGTATTAATCTCCCTAATTCCATAAACTTATTTTTTCTAGAATATAATTATAAGAGATTCTTATACCTAAAATCTTTAGTATTTACTATGTAGAAAATAAGCTTTACTACCTCTGTCAAAAGTAGGAATAATTTTAGGTGATGCATTGGAAGGTGTTGTCAGACTTTTGGCGTATTATATTAGTAGTAATAAACTTGCTATCCCGTTTACCGCGGAGTATATAGGTTATTGAAGTGCATCATTTTCCTGTTCTTAAGAATGTACCAAGGAGAAGAAGAAATGCCTGCTTCCATTTCCTAATACTCCAGTCTTGAGAGAAGAGAGATCTCTGCCTCAGACAACCTTGCACGTGGATGCTGCTTGACGTGGATGCTTGACTTACCTTTGCAGATTCTCGTACATTAGTGTGCTGGGCTATGCATACGGAGAGCCAGTTTTGGGAGGAACGAGGCGCAATGGACACCGCCTGCTCCATCATGATGATCGGACCCCGGTAATTTATTCTCTCCGAACAAGGGCATTGTCAACCTGGAAGAAGCCCGAGCCGAACCGGAAGTTACGAAGTACCTACCTTAGTACCTAGGTAGGTAGGCACGGGGCACGGAGCGCGGAGTAATACCCATTTGTGCTTGCTTGTGCGACCCAAGATCCCCCCTTCCGTTCTCTCTTTCCCAGTTTCCCTTTCCCGATCCACAACCAAGTTCCGGTACCTATCGATTGCATCCCCACAGCAACAATCGGACCAACCAGCGCCGTTTTCCCCGCTAAGAAGGTTGGGGCGGCTGCTACCGCCTTTTTCTTAGCCTGGCAAATCTTCTTCTCCTTCCCTGATCTAAACCTCCCCTTCTCTCTCACTTTTCCCTTTCTCTTCTCTTCATCATCGCAGCAAAGGCGAGGGCATGGCCTATCTTCATCTTGCAAATACGCTGGCTGAGGCATTCAACGCTCTCGCCGATGAAGTCCAGACGCTAACGAATCGCAAGACCGTGCTCGAGCATAAGCTGCGATTCGCTCATGAGCAGGTAAGTCTCAATGCCTGACTGGCATGGCATCCTTTTTTGATTTCAAAGCAAAAAAACTCCTTTCAACACCAACAACCATCCCAACGCACCAAAACATCCACATCAACTTCCACACCCGGATCACACCGGCACTATTACCTGTTCCGTCCCATCCCACTTCAATCACCCCTGCATTGTCTGCCCATCTCTTCCACAAAAAACACTTGTACCTAGCTCCTTCGGCGATACCGGAGCTCTCGGGTTCCCGGTCAGCTCAGGGAGCACCATCGCAAGGGCCAAGGGCCCCCCGTCAGCATGATGAATATCATTAGCTCTAGATCAAGAGCATCTGGCCAACTGGCTCAAGTTGCCGAGATTGATACTTTTACAACCTCTGATATCTGACGTTTCCCCTCAACATCTTTCTCTCTTCTTTGCCTCATCAACCAACCTCCAACATGTCAACCATGCTGACTCGACGTCGCAAACAGTTCCAGTATCTAGCCGACAAGTATGCCCCGGCGGCGCCAGAGATAGCTGATACCTTGGCCAAGCTTCAGCCTCCTCCGTATTCACCTACTGATAACTCGTTGCCTGTGCCTCTCCCTCGGTCCTACGACCGCAACTCCCAACATCAGATCGCTCTTGTCATCCGTGACGGCCGTCGGGTAGCAAACCAGCTTGCCTCGCTGGGCGAAGCGAGCAAGACGACAGGCTCTAGCAGAGAGGCCTCATCGCAGACTTCACAGGGGGCAACGTCCATGTCGACCGCACTCGAACTAGACTTCACGGTCGAAGGAAAGAAGGGCCATCTTCAATGCCCGTTCTCCAAGCCCGCCACGGCTAGCGGCTCTGGTGGCCAGGACAATGGCGTGCGGGACACCACCCCACACCGGTCCATGGACCCCATCTGCGCAGCCATGTACGAAGAATCCACATCACAGCCTGCCCGTACGAACGGCTCGTCGACGGGCAAGTGCCCCATCAGATATATGGACAAACACTCGCCTGCCGAAATTGCACACTATGTTGAGACACACAAACATGAGCTGCCCCGTAGCCATGAAATTTGCCTCCGACGATTTGAGCGTGACGGAGACCAGGTCAAAAAAATGGACTCCAAGTATGGCGACATGGTGAGCATGATTGAGGGCTTAGGTCAATTGCATCAGCCCATGCTCCCAGAAGCAGAGGAGCAGGAGCCACCGCGTCCGAATGATGTGGCTCAACCTTCGAATGAGAGGGTAGAGAACTGGGCTCAAGCCGTTAGTGTGGACTCGAACCCGGATGACACCCAAGTCCCGACCCAGGTTGACGTCGACCGCCTTGGTCACTTCGACCGCCCATTGAAGGAAGTCCGTGTGGGAGAATCTCCAAGTAGGCCGTGGGGGATATCTGTGCCGCGTTACGAACCCACGGGGCAGGATGACGAGCACCCTCAATCACCCCCTCCAGCCCCCGTTCGCATGCCGAGCCCAGCTCGCAGTGCTAGGACTGCCCAAACCTCGACCAAGAAGCCGACCGGCAAATGCCCTTTTGATCATACCAAGTTTCCTGCATTCGCCGGAATGAGTCCACACACCAAGGACGACCCTCCGGGCTCCGTCACCCTCGACGAACCTGAACATCTTCCCTTCTCGCCCATCAAGGAGGCCGCTCCTCCTCCCAAGCCTACCACCCCGCAGCAGCAGCCTGCTTTCATCAACCCCGACATGACCAAGGGGAACGGCCAGGTGCCTCAGATGATCTTTACGGGGCCTGTGTTCATCGGATACCCCATGGACCAGGCCATTCAATTCATGAACCAATATCGAGGAAGCCAGTGAGGCTTCTTTTTAATACTTTTGCTTTGGTTTCTGCTTTAGGACATTGCATGAGCGACGGCGTTGTGGTGGACTTACCTACGAATGGAAAAACTAGGAAATGATAGCGTTGATTCTTTTTTTGCTCGTGATCGAGACAGTCTCGCGAGACTTGGTTGCTTTTCTTGCACTTTTACGACTACAGACAGAGACGGGGGAAAACCAGCAACGGTTGCACACTTGTTATTAGCGAAATGATATCCAGATTGAATTGTTTTGAACACTGCATCATTTCAAGGGCGAGCTTCATTCGTCGTCATCATGTCAAGCATCTCTCTTGTCGCACACGCACTCTCTCTCTATCGTCTAACACCCTGAACTGCTCGGTCCCAAGACTGCCTCGTCGTTCCAAAATAAAATGGCAGGCAAGAAAACATGTCCAAAACGCCGTCTATCCCATGGCGATTATCGCGCCAGTCCAACTATCCTGTGTCCCGCTCCGCGTCTTGCTCGTATACCCGTATCCAGTCATTACATCTACTTTCTCCGGGAGCCCATACGTGGATTGTCATCCAAAACGACTCGTCAACATACACCCTTATTCTCTTCTCTTCTTGTCCGAGCCATCATCATCATCGTCATCATCATGATACGCCGCCTCGGCGGCCTCCCTCTCCCACAGTGAGATGTCATCGTCCGACATCAGCACGGCCGCATCCTCCGGATCCATGAGGGGAGAGTTGTCCAGATCCTCGTAGCCAGCATGGCCCTCCTCGGCGGAGGGATCGAGAGTCTCTTCGCGAGCGAGGGCCGCGGCGCGGGCCATGGTGCGGCGGTAGATGACATAACCGACGCAGATGCCGACAACGGCACCGGCGATCATGCTCAGGTAGTTGATGGCCTTGTCCCCGGCGGACATCTTGTCGCCCTTTTCGGCGAGGAGGGCAAGACGGCTGCCGATGAAGACATGGACGAGGAGCTTGGGACTATGTGACAGTTAGATATGGTTTGGATGTGGGAGCTAGGGAAAAGGGTTACCTTGACAGGGCCGTAGAGACGGTAAACGCCAACGGTGTGATGCTGGGGATGGTGGCCAGGAAGCCGTTGCTCAAGCTAAACGGCAGCGGGCAGAAGCGAATAGCAGTGAGATACCAAATGCCCTCCTGGCGCAGAACCTGCCCGAGAGCGATGAACCGATGATCCCGTCCAACCATGCGGTCGACGTAACCACTAAGAACCGTCCGACTCGCCAGGAAAGCACACAGGGCGCCGAGCGTGCAACCCGACGCAACGATAGGCCAGCCCCAAGGGAAGCCATACACGAAGCCCGCAATAGTACTAGCAGTCGAGTACCCCATGACAGGCGGGAAGGACGTCACAAAGACGAGCAAGAAAGCAATGATCCAACCACCCGGCAGCGCGCGCCACGACTCAGCGACGGGCGCAAGCCAGCTAAAGAACGCATGCGAATACACCAGCGCCAAAATACCCAGAATGCCCACGACAACCAAGCCCACAAGCGCGAGCAGACGCTGCATGGGCGTCAGGCGCATGTACATCTTGAGCGTCTGCTCGCCGAGGAGGTTGATAGATGCCCAGATGCGGCCGACGAAGGAGCCCGAGCGCAAAGAGCTACTACCGCTGCGGACGAGGGGGTTCGATAGACGACGGCGGGTGGTGGAGGAGGAGGACCATGGCGGACGATGTGGCGAGGGGGAGGATGAGCCGCGGGAGGGAGATGGCGAGAGGGAGAGGGCCTGCGCGGCGGAGTGGTAGTCGGCGGGCATGATGGCGGACTAGGAAGCGAGAAGGGAGGGTATCGGGAACCTGTACTGAAAGCGAGCGCGTCGTCCGTCCGTCGTCAGAGTTGAAGTTGGTGTATTTTTTTTTTGTTATCTCGAACCCGTAGCCTTACACAGCCATTGCTTTTTTTTTCCTTTTTGCCCCCTTCCCTAACGAAATCGCCCAAAGAAAGCGGAAGACCCGGAAGCCGCGGAGATGAAACCAGACGTCTTTTGCGAAAAGTATCGATTGAGCTCACGTCAAGTACCTACGTCAGCGCGAGTGTCCCACACAGGATAGTGAGACGATTCCTAGGGAGAGTAGAGATGGGAGATGAAGATGACAAAAACGGCAAAAAGAGGTTGTAGAAGTGGTAAGAGGGTGAGGAGAGCCAGCAGCAAAAGGGAAGGCAGTGCCTGAAGCTGTTGCTGAGACCGAGTTCCCCAATTGGATGACGTTGCTAGCGTCAGCGTCAGCGCGCATTCCGAGACCTGCACGGTCCCCCCCACACGGTCAATCGATTGGACAGATCTGATCCACGCTAGGTACCTGGTGCTAGGTACTAAGGTGATAAAAGGGAAGCTGTCAGGAACGGGAGCTACTCCAGATGGTACGTACCGTGGTGATATATCTCAGAGAGCATGCCGTCTACCAACTTCACGTCACACATTTTAGAACAAAGTCTCATTTTACTGCTTTCTAGCTCGAGTCGTCATCGGCGACCGCTGGGCCCCTTAGGCGGATCCCGCACCAGGAGCCTCACCTTGCCATCGCCAATCTCGACGCCCTGGCTGAGGATATCCACCTCTTCTTCCTTGTCATCATCTCCCTCGCCCTCTCGCGAGAGAGACTTATCCCAGCTGCGTGCGTCGATCCCGAGAATGCCTCCCATGTTGTTCCGGTCCCCAGGAACCGAAAACTCGCGGTACGCATATCTCCACTCGTTGAGGAAATTGCGAATCGCCCTGCCCACCTTGTCCTTGCCATTCTTGCTGTGGTGGCCCGAACCTGTGATGGCATAGATGGGGCGAGGCTCCTTGCCGTTCTCCATAAGGACCTTCTCGAGATACTCGACAGCTTCCTCCGGGTGCAACCCGTGAAGATCAACGTAGAGCTCCAGCCCGCTGGCGTTGCCCTTGTTGCGCTCCTCGTAGAGCTCTCGAGCTGCCTCCCGGTGCGCCTTGCGCATCAAGTCATTCTCACTCTGTCCCCGCAGACTGAGGGCCTTGGCAGCCCTTGCATCGTTACGGTTCCAAGCTTGCGCGGCACTGTCTTGGTTAGCTACCCATACATCTCCCAACATCAACAGTACTACTGAGCACGAACCTCTGAAGAAACTTGTTGCGAAGGCCGCCGTGCTTGATAGCCTCCTGGCGAGCCTTCAGATACGCCTTGTTGGCCCGTTCGCCAGTCTCTAGCCAGGGAATGTGCTTGGGGCTAGTAATCGCTTGAGCTGCGGCGCTGTTCTCGCCGTTCCTCGAAGTAGTCGAGTTGCCATTTCGCCCCATCGCCCTCTTAGAGTCGGGTCGGGGAGATCCAGGAGCAGGGGCAGGTGCCATCTTGACAATGTCGGCCAATGAACTAGGTGCAAAGATCTCCTTATGCCCGTGGCCATGCCCGCCACGTTTTCCATGGTGCTTCTTGCCCTGCTTGGCAGAGGCCGATCCCAGGGAGGGGAACGCATCGTTGTCGTCCAACGCTGGCGCAGAAGCACCAGAGTCCTTAGCTTGATGCCGACTGCCAGGGCGCGATCGCGAGCGGGGGCTCTCGGTCCCATGGAAATGCTTGAGTCCTGGCGGGGGTGTGATTCCGACGGCTGGGAAATTGTTGCCTCCCGCAAAGCCACTGAGATGTTCGGGGGTTCCAGGCCGCAGCGATGGGAAGGTGTTGAAGTCCTGAAGCTGCAGATTTCCCTGCTTCGAGGGCGGAGTGCCCGATCCGTCCAGAGAGAGTTTGTTCATAAGCTTTGCAGGATCATGCGAGAAAATGCATGTCTCCCCAGCCAAACAATTTCCCATTACCCAGTATCTAGGTCAACTGTTAGTAACTCCATTCAGGGTGACGGGAAGCCGATGAAGTAGAAGCAAACTTACTTGCACAGGTGATTACTCAAGTCGTGGCTAAAGCGGCAGTCGGCTCGGAGGCATTGCCCGGTAGACATGTAAAACTTGCAGATGACTCCGGACTTGTGTTGGTTGCTGGGCGTAGACGGGCGTGCTTCGGGTGAGACGGACTTTCCGATCAAGACATTCTTTGGCTCCTCGGATAGCGAGGCACCTTGGTTTGCGTCTTGAGCCTGGCTCTCCATGATGGAAACGATGGTTGCGCTCAAGTCATAACCGTGAAGTGCGAGAGCAGCTTCGATGTCCTCATCCGTCCTAGCTTGACCAAGGATGGAGCGCAACATGTCATATGGCGACATATCAGCCGACTGACCCGACATGGAGGAAAACTCGGGAGCAGCAGCATTGAGACCACTTGCAGTACCAACAGAAGAGGTGACGCTGACGGCATCATCATTGACAAGCCATTCAACGTTCTCAGACTGATAGTCACCTAGGATTTCCGTGGCAGGTGTCAGATCGCTGGCGAACTCGTATGCATTTAGACTGGGGCTATGCGGTATCACAGGCGTCGCGAGGGCGAGGCGCGGCGAAGCGCGAGGCGAGGAGAATGGCGACGCGGTGGATGACTTGGCTCTGCCGAATGTCGAGGGAACGAAACCCGGGGGTGCCAGAGGGCTCACAGCGAGCCTTGGAGAACCAGAAAGAGGCGTCGGCGAACCACGCCAGGAAGCGGGCGAGGGACGGCGCAGGATTGTCTGTCTTATGGGAGGCGGCGACGTGGAGGTTCCGCCGCATTCGCGATAACGCCACAAGGCGTCTAAGATGGCGTTGTCGAGCGAGTTACCTGTGAGGCTGGTCTCTTTGCGAAACAGATCTTCCAGCTTGTCCGTTTTATCCTCATCCTCAAGAGTTGGATCTTGTAGGATGGGCAAGCACATATCGTAGTGCTCGTCGGAAACCATGCTTGCGACGCGGTTTGCCCCTAAAGGGGGGCGGGAGATCTATTGGGAGGAGAGGAGATTTTGATAGCTCTAGCTAAAGATCGGGACGAACGCAGGACGATGGCGCAACCGCAAGGCAGGTAAAGATGAAGCTGGAGAGGAGCTTATTGCGATCGATGCTTGTGGACGAGTGTAGACTTTATGTGTCGGGAAAGACCCAGAGTCGATCGAAAAGGAGAACAAAGAAAGGGAGAGAGGCTGTCTTTGAAACTATTGTCAGCCTGGGGGGCGTGGCTCGAGGGGGAGAGGAGACGCGGTAACGCGGAGAAGAAGGGACAGATTATGGGTGGAGAGAGAGAGTAGAGCAGAGCAGAGCAGATGGATCAGGGGACTTACAGATTAAAGTACGACAAGGCAAGAAGCAGAGGGGAGAAGCTGAAAATGGAAGGAGAAACGAAGAGAAAAGAGGCAAGAACGATAAACTTGGAAACAAGAGTCGCAGATGAGATGCAACGAAGCGAAAAAGAAGGCAAAGGGCAGAAGGGCAGAAGCGCGCATGCGCATATGAAGCAGACAACGAGGAAGTTATAAGAGAAGGGAAAAGGAGGAGAATGGAAGGGGACGTGGTCCGGGCGGGCTGAGATGTGGAGGAGGAGGTAGGTACTTGAGTGGGAGTCCAACCATGGTGTCGGGAGGCGGACAGGGCGGTGGTAGAAGTGTGGGTTTGTAAGTACCACGAAGTACCTTTCTAGTAACGCCGCAGTCCAGTGAGTGGGTGGAAGGAGGAGGAGGAGAGAGTGTAGGTGTCCAGTGAGCTGAGGCGACGGGAACCTCCTTGATCCGAGGCGGGAAGGCTCACGGAGGGAGAGACAGGTCTGAGTGTGTTGGGCGTGTGGATGATTATTATTGTACACTTTGCAGTTTTTTCAGGCCTCACAACAAGTAAGCAAGGCGGGATAGCAATGGGAATCCCTCTCGATGTGAAGCATCCGGGCGAGTTGTCCAACATCACCTGTAGGTATGTACTGGGCTCTGTCCCCGTCGATCCCATGGTTGCCCTCCC
>JABFFI010000661.1:0-13502 GCA_013623725.1 Fusarium robinianum | reverse complement strand
CCCCCCCCCCCCGGGCCCCAACCAGACATTGGGTTGACCTTTCCATCAACCATTGGAAGCGCATTGGTTCACCGCAGCTGTATCTAATTAGCACGTGTCTCTCCCTCGACGCTGCCCAGCTTCTGGGGGGGGTCCCTCGCAATGACCAGGAACACCACCGAGAGAATTGGATAGGTAATTCCGATTCATGAGATCCCATATCCCTTTGTTGTTGAGCCAGACGGCGTCTCTGTTAATTACCCGCGACCAGTAAATTGGCGGAAGGGGCAAGGGCGGCGGTGGCACTCCCAAACCATCATCACACAGGGGACACGGGCCACAGGGAGAGCTATTTCCAGCACCTCTTCCCCCCCCCTGCCCCCCCTTGGCCTTCCTTCATTGCAGAGGCGAGGAACCACTGGAGAGCTGACGGGTAGGTGCTTGGCGGATGAGGGTGAGCAACTGGCCGTCAGTCTACTAGGTAGGTAAGTAGGTAGGTATTTTCCAATGCTCGCTTCCGCTTCTAGTTCTTGTTGGGAGGGGGGGCGTCGGAACGCTTCGGTTCGAAAGCATTGGGAGCTCAAAATGTCAGTACCTTACCTATTGGGAACCCTATTTGTCTAAGCGCATCCAGGCGGGAAGCTCTTGAGACCAACCACTCCGTCACAGCCATGTGTCCATCCATGCCGAGGTGTGTGCCAATGTCACCAAGATTCACACGGTCCAAGTCTTACAAGCTCCCATCTCTCAGCTCACGTACTTCAACCATGGAAATACCAACATACCTACGGGAAACCCCAGTTGGAAAAGATTCGTCGAGATGAAACCAGTAACCCACCTCGGTTTCAACCCGACGCAAAGCTGCCGCGTTCCTGCCCTCCGCTTGCTCCCCTATCTTCCGTCTTCCATACATCCCGCGCGGTCGTGTCATGGCCTATCGTCCTCGACTGATAGTGGGCACTTGGAACGTCATTGCTCTGGACCAACCCGTCTTCAGGTAACGAAACGGGAACTTGCCTCATATGGCGACCGACCACAATCAATCCGTACCGTGGGCCCATCATTTTCATTTTCCCATTAATGATCGGTGACCGTTTCTATGTATTCGGATCCAATGTCCATTTCTTGGCGCTCATCCGGAATCAAAACGCGCGACTCTAGGGTATCTCATCATCATCATCATCGCCCCCAAAGCCGAAACTGAACCCGCCGCCTCCCTGTTCATCGTCTTCTCCTCCGCCGACTGCAGCATCCCACTTGCGTTTCTTTCCGCTCTTCCTGTCTGCCAGGTCAAGACCCTTCTCCAGGACTTCCGGGTAGGAACTCTCCAATCTCTGAACGAACAGCCCGAAAGGATCCTTGACCTCATCGTCAAACCCGCTAACCTGGTCGGCCTTGTCCCTGAGGAACGATAGGACCTCCGATACAAGGTTGAGGCTCGGCGACTGTGGGACAAAATTCTGCGTGAGGGCAATACCGTTCTCGAGGTTGACCACCAGATGCCACCATCCACTTGGCACATGCAGAATCTCGCCTGTCTCGCAGATGCCCTCGACACACTCAGGCAGACTTCGCGCTTCCTCGTGGAACGTCAGGAGCCACTCGGCGATGCTCAGCGGGCTCGTCACCTCGCTGCTGTCCCTGGACACGTAGACTCCTGGCACCTCGGTTGTGGGCGGAAACATGATCCAGTACTTTGCCCCCTGGATCACAGCGTTCCAGGCACTCGTAGCATTTGGGTCCTTGTGGAAGGTTGAGCCACTGCGCTCCGGCCCAATGATCAGCCATCGATGGGCAGGTCGTTCATTTCCAAGCACCTCGAACAGGTCGGGCCCGAAACAATCCGGCCGCCAGTAGGCCGCGCCTGGTTCACGGCCTACCATGATGCCCATTTTCTCGGCGAACTTGCGATCGAATAGGTACAAGGGACTTTCATCCTTGCTGTTCCTCATATAATCGCAGTAGGTTGAAAATGGCCAGTCGACAGCTTCCGCGCGAAACTCAACCTCGGGATACTTTTCGAGGAGAGAGTCGATGGTCCACTCAGAGCAAACGGGCCACTCCTGGATGCACCTGGTGAGGATGAACGGTTGCTCTGTCCATTTCTCCGCATACTGTTCATAAGTCAGGTTGTCGAAGCGACGGATCTGGTTCACCTTGGGAATATTAGAAGTGAACTGTGAGAGCGCGACGTGGCTACAGGCGAATGGACGGTGGAGGACGTCTGAGAAGACATTGCTACAATCAATGCTAGCCTGCACGTCGCCTGGAAAGCCGAGAATGGTTGACCTCCACGATCCTCGCCAACTGATGGATTTGCCGTCCTTGGGTGGTGACCTAGACAGTGAGTCCTTTGTTAGTCTTTGGTCAGGGGATAACATAGGATCTGGATGACTGGCGAAAACATAAGATGCTCATCATGACTCGAGCAGGCTGCGTCTAGAAACGCATTGGCAAAACTTACTGGAGAAAAAGTGGTTTCCATAACTCGTCCGAGTGGCAAAATGCATAGAAAAACTTGCATGTGTGTCCGAGTTTCAATAGACTCGGTGCATCAAAGTGCTCAAGCACAAGCATGATGACCTCGTCTGGAAGTAAATTCCACACCCCGGCAGACCTCCGAGCATTGTGGCCCGTGAAGAGGTACTGGTTGCCTAAAGGCTTGAGTCCTAAAGGATGTAGAGGGATCGAGTCACTATCAGCGGTTGACTCGTTCAAGTCATTGGTTCTGTCACAGAGCGAGCTGTGGTGGCGAGTGTTGTTTTCTGTCATCCTGGAGAAGGATGCACATGTGGTGGAGGTAATTGACAATGAAATTGATATGGATCTCTGGCACGGTCGGGAACCTCAAAGTGCCATAGGATAGGAAGAGGCCCGAGAGAGAGAGAGGGTAAAAAAAACTAAAAAAAACTAGGGCTGTGGTAGGCGGAGCGATAAAACCGTACGATAATGATTGCACAGGGCGAAAGAGAGCAGCCAAGCGTAAGAGAGGAATATCTTAGTGGGAGGGAAAAAATCGGATGAGGGATGGGGGTACAATGACAGGAGCAGGACAGCCACCAAAACAGGGTGCACACAGCGCCAGAGGTAATAGTCCGTTTGATGCCTCACTACGGTACTTCGGTTGTGTAGGTGCTTAGGTAGGTAGGTATGTCGAATGAGTCGAAGGATCCAAGCGATGAGTCGTGTTGTTTACTGAATTGGGTATCATTCTGCATAGGACCGTTAAGTTGTTGGCTGATGACAGTGACTCACATCAAGAAATGTGCACAAGTTGTGCCGGGGATGCTCTCTAACTGGTCGCTCACAACGTGAGGCTCATGGGATACCGTAATGAACCCAGTCGTACAGCCCTGGTTAGAGTCACCACGGGTCAAGTGCAAGGTGCGTGGGTGGCGGATGGTGGCCCTGACCATTTTTTGGGTGTGGTGTCTTGGGTGGTGGATAGGCACATGAAGTGGGATGGCAAGATGGATACCTAAAAAAAAAAAAAAAAACCCCCAAAACCCCGGAGACAGCGGTACAAAGCCAATGTACCCTAATCACAAGACCCACATCAAGATCTTTCCCCCCAATGATTGGCTGCGTGTTTTTTTTTTGAGGTAAGCGGGCGAGCAGCGACCTCAGGGAAAAAAAAGACTTGACTACCCGCCCCTCAATCGACTTTTTTTTTTCTCTTCTCTTCTTCAAACCACCCGAGGCATTGCCCAGAAACAACGAATATCCAGCGCTCTATTCCTAGATTTCCTTCAGTTCTCGTAATATTTGCGAGACCGTGTGAATCTAGACGACTTCATATTTTTTCTTTTCACGATCAGCGCAGTCTTCTGAAGAAGTCTGCCCTCTATTTTCCCCCTCCAACACCCCGCGTTTACATTCCCCTCTAGGTCGAGCTGTGCTTGATCTAGAATCCAACGCGCCTACTTCGCAATCATGGCTACCGACAAGGGACTCGAGGATATCCCTGAGGGTAAGTTTGACTTCCTCCTCCTGCCATCGCCCGCCCTGGACGACTTCGCTTTGCCCTCTGCCCGCTCGTTCATCGATGCCCGATAGAGTGGTGCGTTTTGCGGTGCGCGGGGCGGGCCAGGGCGCTCGCTCGCTGGTGGGCCGCATCCCGCATCACAAACCCGACTTCACACACATATTTGTGTGCGCGCTGTACAGTCGGCGCCATGGCACCACCACACGCTCATTCTTTGCCTACGATTTCGATGCTAACTGCGTTTGCCTCACAGGACAGATCGAGTCCAACTATGACGAGACCGTCGATTCTTTCGATGACATGAACCTCCGCGCCGAGCTTCTCCGAGGTGGTAAGTGCCAGCACACCCAACATACCTTATTCCCGCACGTCGCTTACTCTTCCACCCAGTTTACGCCTATGGTTTCGAGCGCCCTTCTGCTATCCAGCAGCGTGCGATTATGCCCGTGATTAAGGGTCACGATGTCATCGCCCAGGCCCAGTCTGGTACTGGAAAGACCGCCACTTTCTCCATTTCCGTTCTTCAGAAGATCGACCCCGCTGTCAAGCAGTGCCAGGCCCTGATCCTCGCCCCCACTCGCGAGCTGGCTCAGCAGATTCAAAAGGTTGTTGTCGCTATTGGCGACTTCATGAACATTGAGTGCCACGCCTGCATTGGTGGAACCAGTGTGCGCGAGGACATGAAGGCCCTCCAGGATGGCCCTCAGGTCGTTGTCGGAACCCCTGGCCGTGTTCACGACATGATCCAGCGACGATTCCTCAAGACTGATGGCATGAAGATGTTCGTTCTCGACGAGGCCGATGAGATGCTTTCTGTAAGAAAATTTTCACCTTCGCCGTGCCTAGTCTCTTTGTGTGCTAACGAACTTTCTTTCTCCTCCAGCGCGGTTTCACTGAGCAGATCTACGACATCTTCCAGCTCCTCCCCCAGTCCACCCAGGTCGTCCTTCTCTCTGCCACCATGCCCCAGGATGTCCTTGAGGTTACCACCAAGTTCATGCGCGACCCCGTGCGTATCCTTGTCAAGAAGGATGAGCTTACCCTGGAGGGTATCAAGCAGTTCTATATCGCCGTCGAGAAGGAGGAGTGGAAGCTCGACACTCTCTCCGACTTGTACGAGACCGTCACCATCACCCAGGCCGTCATCTTCTGCAACACCCGCAGAAAGGTCGACTGGCTTACCGACAAGCTCACCGCCCGTGACTTCACTGTCTCGGCCATGCACGGTGAGATGGAGCAGGTTCAGCGTGATCTGATCATGAAGGAGTTCCGATCCGGCTCCTCTCGTGTCCTCATCACCACCGATCTTCTGGCCCGTGGTATCGATGTCCAGCAGGTTTCCCTGGTCATCAACTACGACCTTCCCGCCAACCGCGAGAACTACATCCACCGAATTGGTCGTGGTGGTCGTTTCGGCCGAAAGGGTGTTGCCATCAACTTTGTTACCGCCGAGGACGTCCGAATGATGCGTGAGATTGAGCAGTTCTACAGCACTCAGATTGAGGAGATGCCCATGAACGTTGCCGACCTCATCTAAACGAACACATCGTGCTCCAGATCCTTTTTTTCAGGCCGCCTCATCAGTACGCCCTTTTTCTTTGTGACGCTCACGACGTAACGGCGACCTGATATCTTTTGGGAGGGTTTACGGGAATTTGGTGTCAGTTGTTGATAGATCTCGTTTCTAGAGCTACCGTCCTAACCGGCGTCTGCCGCCGGTCCGGAGGTGACCGAGGGGAGGAGGTCCGGAACTGGCTGCATGACAGAAGGCTCAGGAAGTCCTTTGCACCTAATGACCAGGAGGTGCGGCGGGCTACCAAAAGTAATGCAATGGTTTTTTCTACCTGCTTTTGTCCCTTGTATTTAGGTGTCGTTTCATGATGACTTTTTTCTACTTTTTTCTCAACTTGAAGAATTTTCTTTGACGTGATACGCTGTGAGTCTGTTGTGAAGTGATGTGTTTGATGGTGAATAAGAGAGGACTGCCTTGCCTCCAACCAAATACAGTTGGTGTTTTGTATGGAGTGAGTTGATGGTTGAATCTCTCTCGGGGCTATCTCGGAGAGTTCTTACTATGTATGTCTCCCAACACCCTCCAGTTCCGAGAACCATGATACAACGACGGACACACAATTCATCAATCAAGCACCGACAGGAGAGAGTTTATAGTTTCAATGTCATGATTTAGATGTATCCTAACCAGATTCGCCTCTTCCAGAGCGCTTTCATACCAAAAAAAATAACGAAGGTCTTTGTCCTCTCCTACATCGCTCCGTTCATCGCATTGTCATATTCTCGCTTTTGCAGCCCATCCTCAAATTGTTCGTTTCCAAAACATAAGACAAATGTACAAGGGTTTCCTGCCCCCGAACCCTCCCTGGCCCATTAACCCCTTCAGCTAGCTATATACGAAATTGAACACAAAGGAAATAGCACCAAGGGATTCATGTCTTTAGAAAGAAGAAACACCCCGGACCCTTTAAGAACGCCTTGTTGGTGTGGTATCGCCGTCCCGCAATGATGGTTTGTGGAAAAAGAAAAAAAAATGGACAAGAAAGGCCCTCGCCGTTGGGGTGGCTGGGGTTCGCTGAACCGAGGGCTTGAGAAGAATAGGCCAGGGTTTATTGTCCCGCTGGCTGCGAGTCGTCCCGTCTATTGGGCCTGCCCGAAGTTGAATTGGTTCTGGGGCTGGTTCTTGATGGCCTGGCCGGCGTAGGCGCCGGGGATGGGGACGGCCTCGTAAGTAGGCTCGTCGGCGGCCACGGGACCGTGCTCGGAGACGTGCACGGCAGGGACGGCGGGTGGCGGGGGGCTAGGGACAAAGGCGCCCTGGCTCATCTTGGGGGTGGCAGAGCGGGCCTTTGAGGGAGGAGCCTGGAGCTTGAAGCTGTCGTCCTTCTTCTCGAACTGGGACTTGGGCTCGACGAACTGGGTGCCGGAGGTGACGACGGGGCTGGTCTCCTCGATGTCGGCGAGGTTACGGTAGGCGGCGGGAGGGTGGCGGGGGGACAGGGCGTACTGGCTCAGGGCGGGGGNNGGGGTGTTGGGGGCGGACTGGGAACGGAGCTGGGCGAGGTAGAGGTCGGAGCGGGCGCGGTCACGCATGTCCATAGACTTGAAGAGGCGGCGCTTAGTGTAGTAGCGGTAGAAGACGACGCTGTAGAGCAGGATGCAGAGGACGCCGATGACGATCTCGATGATGATGCAGATCATGGCCCAGTTCTGCAGGCGGCAGATGAGGGTATAGTCGACCTTGTCGCCAAAGACCGAGGCGCGCGTGTTGGAGACGCAGGACCATCCCCACATGTCCTTGTTGCTGGAGTTGTTCTTGGAGTTTTGGAACAGAATGGCGGTGATGACCCAGAGAACGAGGGCGAGGATGAACTAGAAAATGTGTTAACTCGTCTGTGTCGTTGTAGTCGACGCATAGCAACTTACCCAACCGATAGCAAACAGAGTGTAGTAGGTTCCGACTTTCTCGGCACGTCGGTGACCACCTCGGCAGTAGGCGGCAAAGACGATGATAGACGCAAGGAGAGAGACGCAGGCCATGCCCAGAACGAGCTTCTGGGGCCAAGTGTTGGTGTCCTTGGCCCAGGAGGGCATCCGGCTCTGATCAGGAAGGATACGGGTGGCATTGAAAATTGCAAAGGATGCCGAAAGCATGGAAAGAATGATTAGGGAGCAGCTGAAGCTGACACCTCGGAGGGCGAACTTGGCCATACGGACACGGGCCTTGATTTTCTGTTGAGGGTGTAAGTGAGGGGATTCACAGGGAGAGTCGTAAAGAGACAACATACCACATCGCGAGCCTGCTCCTTCTCGGTTGACAGTTCTCGCTTCTCAAGAAGGTCCTCTTGGCGGAAAGTCGGGCTGAGCGGGTTGGTGAACTTGGCGGGCGTCCCGGGCACCTTCATGGCGCTCTTGAGGGGAGTCCTGGGAGTCATCGGGACGGGGATAGATTCACGGTTGCTGTTTCCGTTGCCGATATATCCAAAACCGACGTCGGCGGGCTGAGGCTGAGGAACGTGGGACTTTTCGGGGTCGGCGAATGGTGATCGGCCGTCAACGGGAGAGTGGACTGAAGTGGCTTCGGCGAAGCGAGGAGTGCGAGGCTTGAGGGAGCTGTCTGAGGAGGAGGATCTCGAGGAGTTGGTTCGGACGGGAGCGAGGGATAGTGCGGCAGGCCGCCTCTTCTCATCTGGAGTTTTGGTGTTAGTTGAGGTATTCGCTGGTTATTGATCCTGAGCAAACGGACCTTGTCCAGCCATGCTGAATCGGGTGAATGTGAATTGAAAGTGAAGCTAATATGTGTGTGTATAGGTTGGTGGTGTAAGTGGTAATGGTAAAGGTTGATGGACAAGAGCAAGTTGCTTCGACACAGTCCAAGCACACACACCAGGATCAAAACAGAATACAATGGGTAACGAAAACAGTGAGACCAGCTATCGAAGAAGAGAGAAGGCCAGTTAGGGCGGGCGTGGGAGGGAGGAGAGGAGTTTTGAGGTTGGCAGTGGTGGAGGAAGCGTGGGCGCTTAGTCGACGGGAGAAGCACGCCGGCGACGGGATGGGGCAGACATACATAGCACAGCATGGGGATGGGAGGGGAGGTGCCGCAAATAGCAACTGGAAATGGTCTTACACGTACAAATGGGTGGGCGGATAGAGGATGCAGAGATCTGATAGGCAGATCCGAACCGCCGAGTTTGAGTGATTCACACAGGCAAATAGACGCCCAGACTTGGATGCGAGCTGTCGTTGGTTCCCGGGCCCAGAGAGTAGTGTCACCTTACAGATGAGGTGTTAGTTACTCTTGTCGGGGGGGTGTGGTGTGTCTGTAAGTTTGTAGAACCGAATTAGAAGGTCGTGGTCGCAGACTAGGTCTCTCGGTTTCAAGAGCAAAGACTCATCAAGTGAGAAAGAGGCTCAGGAAGCAGAGACAAAAGAGGGGAAACTTGCGGTGTTAAGTGATGGCTGATGCGTCTGTGTGCGTTGGGACATGGGAAGCGAGAGGCATGGCTGGATGCCATGCCATCACACCCCCGGGCGGCGAACACGCAGTACTCCGTCCGTCTCTAGGTCCGGCTCCTTCTCCCCATTGCAAAAGCAATAGAGGCAACGAGTTCCACACCCCAACAACGTGTTGCAGGGCCAGGTACTCATGGTGATTGGAGTTCCGGCGGTTAGACACTTGGAGCCCATGTTGGAGTTGAGAGCATGGATCGCGGAGGAGATGGCATCCTTGACCTCTGGTTGGCTACACTAAAGAGCCGCTCTCCAACCCCCTGGCGGCCCAGATGCCGGCTTGATAGGCTGCATGGATGCAAGCGCTCAAGTCTTCACCTCGTCGCCGCCAATCAGCTTGTCAGGAGCCGTGATGGCCGACCAGCCACCTGCAGATGTCGGCGGCAACAACGACATTTCGATTCGCGGTCTTTGATCCGAAGATCCACGCTCCCATGGCCCACCGAGCGAGAGGAAGAAAAAAACCATCCATGTGAGAGGTGAAGAGTGCGTGCAGTGTGCTTGCAGTTGCGTGTGCGCGCATTGTTGTGTTGCGGGTTGATGTCGCCTCTGCATCTTGGCGACTGTTCCCGGTTATCGTCCACGTTCTGGTGGACAACATGTGTGACGCCGCACCTCGACTGCATTGGCAAACTGGTTGTTGGTTGACGCCCTGCAACCACAGTGAATTTTTTTCTCTTCTCTCTTTTCTTCCCTTGCCTCAGCCTGAGCCGCTTGTATGGTGCGATTTCCAAAATTCTCCATCCATGGTAACCTTGAACCATGGCGAAGCTGTCTTGTGTAGCATCTTGAGCCATCGTCAGTCTCACATGTTACACCTCGACGGCTCCATGCTAAGATTCCTCCGTCAACCGGAGTTCGGCGGCCGTTAAAAAAGATAAAGATAGTAACCGAGCATTTCTGGGACCCTCGGATTCTGTACTGTGCGGGACGAAGCGAATGTTCCCCATGAGTCTTTTTGTTTGCCCTTGTCGTTGCGGAGGCTGGGTGAGAAACATTCTGCCCCATCCGAGGATGTCATCCCCTCACCTTGGCTGTTTTAACCTCATGCGGCGGGCCGCTTGACCCTGGCCCTGTTGAGCCTGTTTCCGCTTTTTGTTTGCTCGGTCAGATGGTAGATCCGAGACTTGTTGGTGATTGATGATGGTGAACGGGGTGTTTGTGTCACATGATCAACTGTCAACTATCACGATAAGCTTAAGTTGAAGCCAGTCAGAACATTTGAGAAGTGTAAAATGCTCCAGCGCCCGATAAAATTCCAGTCCTCGCCATGGAAGCCTCTCGTGAATGCTGAGGATAAAAGCAGTCGAGTTCGGCCACATTCTAGAAGCCATGAATCAACTTCTGACCGCTGACCAAGGACGGCTGACTCGAGCTAAAACCATCCATTGTTGCATTGCGTAGACGGGAAGTGCCCAACTCCTCTCCGCCACATTAAAGGAACAAGTCCACAAGGCGAGGAGGACGCGCGCTTACCTAAGGATATGGCGCTGCCGTTGGATGTGGCGGCCGCAAGGGGCGTTTGTCGTCCGAGCTTCATCCGAGGGAGGGGCACTCAAGCCTTATCGCCTTATCAGCCCATGTCAGGTTTAGCGTAAGAGTCATAGCCATCTCAGCGAACTGCACACGAGGAATTTTGCCAACTTCAAAGGACGGAACTGAATATTGGGCTCTGTAACAACACCAAGCTTCATCAGCACCCGCGCAACCCTCGAATCCTCGAGTGTAATTTTATCCCGATCGAACCCACTAATTTTCATCACCGCGACTGTCCCGACTGCGGCTCCACGAGCGAAAAACCCCGTCAAATCCGGCTTATTTGCCCCGCCTTCCCACCATGTCTGCCAACGGCGACCCAAAGTACGACGACATCGACTCAGAGTCTGACTCTGGCGAGTCTGTCGGTCACAACGAGGCCGGCGACGGAATCGAGGAGAAGCCCCTCAAGTCCGCCCTCAAGAACTCCAACCCAGCCATCGCCGAGCCCGCGGCCCAAAAACCTCCGCTGCCCCCCCAAACCGACCCCAAAGACCTCGATGTCGCCAGCCTGAGCCCTCTCACCCCCGAGATTATTGCCCGACAAGCCACTATCAACATTGGTACCATCGGTCATGTCGCTCACGGAAAGTCCACCGTCGTCAAGGCCATCTCTGGTGTCCAGACCGTTCGATTCAAGAACGAGCTGATCCGAAACATTACCATCAAGTTGGGTTATGCCAACGCCAAGATCTACAAGTGCGACAGCCCTCAGTGCCCTCGGCCGGGTTGCTACCGAAGTTACAAGAGTGAGAAGGAGGTCGACCCCCCTTGCGAGCGAGATGGATGTGGTGGCACCTATCGATTGCTGCGACACGTTTCGTAAGTTCTCCCCAACCTGGATGTGGGCGACGTGGAAGCTCCTTGCTAACGGGCATCAGGTTCGTTGACTGCCCTGGTCACGATATTCTGATGAGTACCATGTTGTCTGGCGCCGCTGTCATGGACGCCGCTCTTCTGCTCATTGCTGGCAACGAAACCTGCCCTCAGCCCCAGACCTCCGAGCACTTGGCTGCCATTGAGATCATGAAGCTCGACAAGATCATCATTCTCCAGAACAAGGTCGATCTTATGCGAGAAGAGGCCGCCATGGCGCATTACCAGTCTATCCTCAAGTTTATTCGAGGAACTGTTGCCGGAAAGTCTCCCATTATCCCCATTTCTGCCCAGCTCAAGTTCAACATCGACGCCGTCAACGACGCCATTGTCAACACCATCCCCGTCCCCCCCAGAGATTTCTCCATGGACCCCCACATGATCGTCATTCGATCCTTCGACGTCAACAAGCCCGGTGCTGAGATCGACGACCTCAAGGGCGGTGTTGCCGGTGGCAGTATCCTTCATGGTGTCATCAAGCTTGGTGATGAGATTGAGATCCGACCCGGTATCGTGTCCCGAGACGAGTCTGGTGCTCTCAAGTGCACTCCCATCTTCAGCCGTGTCGTGTCACTCAACTCCGAAGCCAACGATCTCAAGTATGCCGTTCCCGGTGGTCTCATCGGTGTCGGTACCCGAATCGACCCCACTCTCTGCCGTGCCGATCGTCTTGTTGGTTTCGTCCTGGGTCTCAAGGGTAGACTTCCTGAGATCTACAACGAGATTGAGGTCAACTTCTACTTGCTCCGCCGTCTACTTGGTGTGCGGACCGCCGATGGCAAGCAGGCCAAGGTCGCAAAGCTGGCCAAGAACGAAGTCATCATGGTCAACATCGGTTCTACCTCCACCGGTGCCAAGGTTGCCGCTATCAAGAACGACGCTGCTAAGCTGGTCCTGACCAGCCCCGCCTGTACCAACATTGGTGAGAAGGTTGCCCTGAGCCGACGTATCGAGAAGCATTGGCGTCTCATCGGATGGGCTACCATCGCTGCGTAAGTTCTAGAACCCCTATATCTCACTCTTCCAAACCCTTTCTCACATTCTTTTAGTGGCGTCACCCTCGAGCCCAGCACTGCCTAAGGGACCCCGTGTACAAACAAACAAGTAAAAGAAATCGGCCGGTTGAGCAGCTTTATCGCACGATTCATTCGACTACGCAAAAGATTCCGAACCCGGGGGGACGCTCCAAAACGAGCAGCAGAGAGCCCCCTGGACGGCTTTTTGAGTAGACGGCTTGGCGCTGGAATTGAGGCCTGGTGTTTATTGCGGTCTTCTTCAGGAGCATTTGGGGGGAGAAGGTTCAAGGTCCGGTCAGGCGTGCGTTCCAACTTACCCCCTTCTTTGCGGTGGTGTGGGTGTTTTGAAGATGGGGGGTTAGGAAGCCGGACGAGGTAGCGGAATGGCAGGGCTTTGGCGGTAGTTATGTTGTAAAACGCATCATGACGAGGTGATATGAGGGACCTCACAATGGGAGATGTCAAAAATGTGCCGGCAGGTTAGACAAATTGAATGAGGTTTTTGACCCAAAGAAAACCCATCAACAAAGATATTACGAGGGTCTCTATTTCCGTACTTTCCGTGCGTGCTTCACCAGGTTTTCTATCACGCCTTCAAAGGTTTCCCTGTCTCCGATCTTCTCGTCTGTCCTCTTCTGCCAGTACTCTAGCGTCTCCTTTGCCACGCCTCCCATGGCCTCAAGTTTCGACACATGCGTCTTGAGCTCCTCGTTCGTCATGCCGTTGAGGGCCTCATCCGTGGTCAAGCACAAGTGCCGAGCGGCAACGAGGTCAAGTCCTGGCGGCGGAGCGGGCCCCCTTCGCTTCTTAGAGACGGAGGGCTTGCCCTGGGTGTCGACAGAGGTGGACGAGTTGTTACCCTCGCCTTGCCTTAGACGAGAGACGGAGCGGGAGTCGCTGGAGGTGCGGGGCGAAGTAGCAGGGACGTTGAGTGAGGGGAGGACGAGTTTCTTTTGCTTGGAGGCGGGGAGGATTTCGTCGAGGTCGACGGGGACGCCGAGGGAGACGAGGAAGAGGCGACGGGTGCGGGAGCGGATCCAGTCGGGAGGGGCGAGGGGAGGGGGAGCGACGAGTTGGGACCAGAG